>WOGN01000049.1:0-36567 GCA_015342105.1 Leptinotarsa texana | reverse complement strand
TTTGGCAATTATCCCACTAGCGCGCCTCTGGCTCAGTATTTATCCGTCGATAACAATGGACAAATCCCTTAAAACAGGGTGATACCTACCTGCTCTTTATGAAACGACATAATTTTGCAATGCGGACTAGGGAAGTGACAGAATTTATTGACGGATCACCCTGTAGCGCTTTTGAATACTTAATGAGATTTTATAACTCTACACTCTTTTGAAATAGACTATAGTACCGCACTTGCACAATTAGGGTGAGCTCATTATAATGAAATACTGGTGGATATGGTAGAAGATCAAAGACCTTGGTCCAAAGTAAAATAATTTCCATTATTATTTTTATAATTACCAAAATTTATATTTGTTTGTGCATACCCTAACAGGCATAAGCATTTACCTAATCTTTGGATAGCTGAAAAAGAAAATTATAATAGTAGTATCTAATCCCTCGGCTTTCATTTTTTCGAAAGTTGTAAATTTTACTGGTGGGGTTGGGAAAATTTGGATTCCCTTCCCCACTGGTCGGTATAAACTGCAGAACGCTTGTTTTTGAAACACCAAACATGATATTTCTCAGGTGAAACGATACTTCCATTAGAAGTATTTGTGTTCGATCAATAACGAAGAAAATCTAGAAAAGTATGCTTCATCATGTAGAACAATAAAATATTCACGAAAAACCATAGTTGAGCAGAACACACCCCATCACAAACATCAAACGCAACTTGAAAAAGATACTGGATAATGATTATCTACTGTGCGAGTTTCAGACAGCAGACATTGCATTTTTTTCTGTCGAATAAAAATTAAAATATCATGCATTTGATTATTGTAAAAACAGCGATTAGAAATTCTTGAATCAAGTGAGTTACACTGTTGCAGATCAAATATGGATGGATTATGAACTCAGCACATCATGGCGTGTTTTATTAGGAAGCTAATGATGAAATTTTCATCAGTCATGTGATAAAACAATCAATGACCAGTACCATACCCTACTTGAGTAATAATATACTACCGCTTTTGAGTAAAATGAATGTGTTATTCGATCGTACTAGGAATCGCATGTTAAAAGGTAAGACCTTGTTGATTCTCAGCTGGAATGTTCCGAGTTCTGAGGGTTGTCGTTCCTAGAAGGACGACAGCTGAATCATGAAAAATGGATTTCAATATGTAAAGACGATGGAACAATTTCTTTATCGAGATAGCGACAATCGAAAGGTTGAAGGCCGTGTACTTCTCACGCATATTATCCACTGAATTGCATTTTTTTAGTTCATTACCAATTCAAAGAAAGGAAAAGGAACTGAAGTAATCGAAAATGAAAAAGGAAAATGGTGGTTCGAGGGAATTTTGACAAACTTGCGGGTTCTCACTATGATAGCAAAAAAGCATTAGAAACCTCAGAAAACATATGAAGACTTGTGTGTTCACTTGACAAAATTCACATTCTCATCCAAAACAGTTGAACATTTACCACACTGGTGATAGAAATGTAACAAAAAAATGTTTTAGTGATTATTGAAATCATTTTTGATCACGTAATATCTAATTAACTTTATGTTACTCAGTTTTAGAATAAGCATTGATATACTTTTAGCATGAGGGTATCTAGGTTTGCTGATATGCTTTTCTGGAAAGCTTTTTGGTTATTCATGATATTGCCTTATTCCTGAGATATTCATATTGAAAAGTTGCAAATGAATTTCACTACATATTTTTTGAATTTGAACTCCTCACTATTATCCAATACAATATGAGGTATAATTCAATAATTAGCGGTTGTTTTCCGATTATGAAAAGCAAAGGTTTAGTAATACTAAACTTTGAGAATATTTCCATTGTTGTGCCGAAAGCTAGTACGCCTATGTTTGTCACAATCAGATTTCAATAAAGATTGGAATAACAGTATGAAATAAAAACCACCAACTGAGACTAGAACTTACAGAGCATAAAATGATTAAACATAAACAAATTGAAGGATGAATAAGACAACTGCATCATCAGAACAGCTTGAATCCAATTTGAAGAACTCCAACGTCTGTTAAAAACATTCATTACTTTTGATCCGATGAAGAAAGCATTTGAATTTCTAGAGCAAATTATTTTTTTTAAGTTAATGGCACTGGCACTCATACCTAAATGTTATTTGACATGTCCAGACACATCAGATTAACTTCTTTATATATAATTCCATTCTTTGTAGTTTCTGAGAGAATTTTCAGCTAGACCGGTATTATTTGGTAACTTGTACATGATTTTAAATACCTAACGGAAGCCTAAACTTTCAGAATAACATGAATCAGAGTTTTAAAGTGGGTACAAAGTTGAATATTTTCGAAGATAGTAATCATTTGATTGTAATATATCACCATTGTTTGATTTGATCTTCTTACTGTTAATATGAGAAATCATACAAATGTAATTGATGATTGCAATACATCAACTCTTTCCATTGGAGCCGGAGTTTTAATTTCGCATACAACTGAGAGTCCAATACGGAAATCGCTCTCAGACAAGTTATTGAGAAACATTTTTTTGAAATATTATACAGGGTCTATAATAAGTACTGCCTTAACACAGCAAAACTACAACTCTACTCTTAACCAACCAACCAAGTTGGCATTATCAGGAGATGAACAGGACTGAATTCGGCCTAGTCTCAGAGATGACGTAGTTTATCTCCCGCCAGTTATTGAAAGTCGCTTCGAAAAGAGTTTCGAAAATTGAAAACTCTTGCTGTCTTTGGGAAAGTCTAATTATTTTTTATCAATGTCTGAAAATGTTCCCTTCAATAACTTAGGAGGCCTGTTTCAGCAAACGATAGCCTATAAGATACACTTGTTATGCACTGTTGGGAACCTTTGGTTTGGTTTGGAACCTTTCACAACACCAAACCATTATTTCAACACCTTAACAGGTATTTCGATCACCAAGTAATCATTTTCAAGAGGAATATCAAACAGTTTGATCTCCCTGTGGTCAACCTTGTCAACTTATAAAGTAATGTTACTACGGAAATCATTTTCAACTTTTTAAAGGATACTATCCAAAAATATCATTGCTATTGTTTTTGCTTACTGTCTTATTATCGTTACCTCAACATGAACTATGTTTTGGGTACATTGCAATAAGTTTTAAATGTATTTTATAGAATTTCGGAAACCACATAATTTCGATTTATTTTACCTTAATTGTTGCAATAAACTTGAGCACTTATAAAATTGGGGGTTGTACCTGTAATTCGAAGGGGATTGAAGGTGAGGGTAGCATTTTTCCATTGAAATATATCAATTTATAATTCAAAGTCGACATGTTTCGGAATTTTGTTAAAATATTTACCGTAACCGAAATAATAAATTTATTCCATTTGGCTTTTACACACAGTATAATATTTATTGATCAATTTTTTGGAATCCATTGACTTAAAATATTCATTTCATATTATCTGGCAGATTTTACAGGATTCATCATTTGAAATCGAAAAAAAGGACTCTTGTTTCGTACCTGTTATTGATAGTTATTTCCATGTAAATATAAAAGTATCATTTATTAATTTGGGGATAATTTCTTTCTAAAGTCGATTCGAGTTTCAAATCAACATTTTTTCCAACCGGATGACCGTCGTAGTTTATTTCAACTATAGCTTTCTCTCTTGCAAAATTTCACGAATGAGACCACTTATGTATTGGATGTCAGTTTCAGAAAAAAATCCATCAAAGGTAAACCATACATCAAAAGTACCAAAGCTTAACATGTCGAACAAAACGCATTACAAATACCAAAAGGAACATAAATGGATCACGCCTCCGCTATTGTAACCGAAGAATGATGCATGGCGTAGCCCATTATTAGGTTTAAGTCGTAGTGAATATAGTTTCATTCATGACACGGCGATCATTCGGGTATTAAAGGATGGCTCCCTGGGGATAAATTACTACCTAGGCTTTCCGGTATACTTCTAATCAACTTGCTTGCGAGACGAATTACAGATTGTAGTAGTTTGTGAACCACCTGGAGGAACTAAACGAAGATTGTTCTGCGATTACCAACTGCGGTACGACAAATAAGAGTTTTTAAACTGTTTTATTTAGTTTAATGAAATGAATAAAAACACTTTCATCTAATTACCTCTAGTAAATTTTATTTATACGACCGGTTTCGGGTTTAACTCCATTATACTATATAAAAATGGATGTTTGTTTGTAGGTTGGTTGGTTGGTTGGTTGGTTGATTGGTTGGTTGGTTGGTTGGTTGGTTGGTTGGTTTGTTGGTTGGTATGTGATAAACTTCTACATCGCTCAACCGATCGGGATGAAACTTAACATGTATGACAAATTTTTCATAGAGAAGGTTTTTAGGCTATCAATTTTTCTGTATCAAGCCACTAGATGGCGTTGATTCTGATTCTGTCAAAACATTGGAACAGTAGCGATACAGCAACATTTGGAAAACTCGGTAATATCGAGGGTGTTTAGGACAGGAAGTTAGACGAACGAGAGTGCCAACTTTAGAATTCAACACCTAAGATTATAGGGGTTGTTAAGAGTGGAGACCTACATAAATCGAGTTGCTCGTTTAGGGGTATATATTTCTGATCTTTGATTGATTTTTCAATATCCATGGCTTTCAAAAAATTCATTTTTTCCCTTTATTACATATGTGTAGGATTTTGAGGTTATCTTTACTTATTTTGTAATTTGATTTTTGAAGATGTTCATACATTGTAGATTTTTTATTCAAACAGACGTTTTCACGGAGTCTTACGTCAAAATTTCTACCGGTTTGGCCTGTATATACTCCGGAACATTCGCCACACTCTATTTTATATATACCTGATTTTTTCATTCTCGTTTGGGTGTTGCACTAAACATAGTTCCGCCTAAATTATGAATACTTATGGAAGCTGTTATTTTGTATTTAGAGAACTAATTTTAAATATTTAGCTTGCCATGTTTGTTTGAGTAAAATTTAGCAATTGAAGTTTGACCTCCTTTTCTGCAGACGGATTGATCTTATTGTTGGTACACACATTTATTATGGATGAAAATACAACTTAATAAATTCTGTTTCATAGTAGATCCAAGATGGCCGCAGCTTCAAAATGGCGGATTTTCGCAATTACTTCAATATGGGTATCAAATAACAGGGATTGACTAGTAAAATAGTAGATCACTTTGAAAAAGATGACCGCTGCTACAAAATGTCGGATTACATATTACCTTGTAATACTGGGGCACTAAAAGAACTGAACAGAATGAGAAGCTGAATTAGAAACAGAGAGCTCGAAAATTGAATGAGCAAAAACAAATATTTTAAACGCTTATATTGAAATGAAAAGATAATGATGATGTAAATAATGTAGTAAAAACTAGAAAATAATTTGGCAGGTCCTAGGTGGCAGTCGTCACACCACTCTTCTCAGCAATCTACAGTATTGATCAGATGATTATCTTACCGTTACTGTTGATTCAGTTAAATCTGGAGTTCATTTGTTGAATTTCTGATCAAAATTTAATAATGATGAAACTGTACTGAATCATTTAAAATAAATATTCACTTGTAATATCTTCAGTACTTGAATTATTTTCAGAGATTCTTGTGATGTCGCAGATATTTTGGATTCAGTTATCCGAAGGCGACAAAAAAGGTGTATGTGTGAATATTATGTTTTTGTATGTTGATATTGTACATATCAGGTTTAATAACGCATCAAATGTATTCAGGAAGCATTGGTTGAAGTAAATGAATCACTCAAAATTTTTCAGAGTGAAGGATCTTCATCATTATTGAAATGATGTAGAATTGTAACAGATTCGATTTCAGAATAGGTGTAGTAGCTTGGTGAAATCCAAACTACAATAATTTGAAAAATAATGAGTGTACCTTCTATATAATTACTGTTGGCATTATCATAACATACTAATAAAATTATGGATCTCGAATCTATTGAATATAAAAATATCGTAATTTTCCATTCTCCGTTCATTGGTGTTATAATAATCATTCACTCAGAGTAATTTGAAATAACATTCTTGATCTCTTCTAGGAGTAAGTTATTTTTCTTGGGCAAAAATCTATTTCCGCATTAAAACACATATATAATAATTTTTATTTGTCATCATTTCGGTCAGTCGGTAGCCGGGCGGTTCGACGTGGGTGCTTTGTTCACTCACACCTTGAAAGGTATGACCTCGTTAGTTCTTACCTCGAACTTCTGAGGGTGGTCGTTCGTAGAAGTGCGATAGTTGGTTAACGGAAAAAACATATTTCAAACATACATATATTTTTTTATCTAAGTGTTCCGGTGTTCCGATTTTTTTGGGGCAACAATCTTTCTAGTCGACATATTCTGAATGCATCCCCACATTTCATCTCAATTTCACAAAAAAAATTCACAGAGTGCTATTTTCATGCTTTTATGGGTTTTCGGAAATCATTATATGTATAGTTGAGTTATTTGTCGTAATTTTTATGATTGCCACAGATGACAATCGGAAAAATGGAGTAATCGATGAAAATAGTATTTTTATATATCACGCAATATGTGATTCACACATTGATTACTGAAATAGATCATTCATATTAGTATTAGTACCAATTAAATATGATTCAAACTAGTTTCTATGAATGTACTTCAACAATGAAGCAGTAAACAATTTTTTCCCGGGAAAATTTCTAATTTCCAGATTTGACGAAGCGATCATTATTAAACACGCCTACAAAAATGAAGATTGATAGCTCATATTTAAGTATAGAATGCGATAATAGGAGACACGTGGGCTTGTTTCCATCATTTTCATTGAGATGTTATTTGTAAAAATGAAGTCAGACTTTTAAGAAATAATTATACAACGAAAAACCAGCAACTACCTCAGCTGAATATGACACTTCGTAATTTTTAATACTGAGCTATAACGCATTCTTTCAAAAGCAGTTAGTTCTTCAATATACCAAAAATAAGATTGCTTGTCTTTAGATAATATTTTGGCGGAGGCGCCAGGATATTGAATTGGGATGATGAAAATTATATCGCAGTAGCGGACGAAATGTTTGGTACTTAGGTTACATTCGACCAAGGCCTACTTTTTAAATGGTTGGTAATTTTGGATGAAGTTATTCGATTTCATTTCAACATCAAGAAGTCGTTGTTATGGACATTAATTAAAATATTCTGGTACGCCTATGACTTTCACATAAGTGGAATTTAGGTGCTGAATCGGAAAACTTATGTATTATAATCAAAAACTAACAGCCTTGTGTTTTGACCGGTTCTCTGTTGAAAACCACAACCTATAATTACCCATGTAATAGGTGTAAAATCAGTAATTATAGTGAAATAATTACCGAAAATTATAACCTTTATGTTTACAACAGGTACATAAATAATGATTCACTGAAAGAAGCTCCGAACTCTGATTCGACGGAAATGATAGTCAGATTATCCTTAATTATATTACTGTGAGTCGTTTGTTTGAATTGATGAACACAGAATGATTTGCATACTTTCGCTATTGACGAACTATGAATGCCTACGTCCTCAAGACGATCTGACCTGGTATCGATAAAATCTAAAAGAAATTCTTCGAAACTTGCAATCTCTAACCAATCCAAGAATTATAACATCTGATACCAACCGAAAATTTTACTTTGATTTCTGCTGATGCGACTAATATCATATTGTTTCAAGAACTTTGTCTGTTTTTATGAGTCTAAATCAAACTGTACCATTTCAGTGAATATTCATTCAATTTATTATAAATAAGCGTCATTTTTAGTCGATTTACTTGGAAAGCATAAAAATTGGGTAACCGGGATTCGATGAAGCTGACGAAGACCGTGCTTGAAAAGATGGCAGTCTGTTGGCGAGAGGTCTGTGGAGTATGGTGGATTAAGCAAAACTTTG
The DNA here is from genome assembly GCA_015342105.1 of Leptinotarsa texana. NCBI lineage: Eukaryota > Metazoa > Arthropoda > Insecta > Coleoptera > Chrysomelidae > Leptinotarsa > Leptinotarsa texana. The sequence goes on along the minus strand of WOGN01000049.1, from coordinate 28,670 downwards.
ACGCTCAATTCGCTCAATTTTCTGGCGGGTAAACGTGAAACGTTGTCATGTAGCAGGATCTGACCTCTTCTCTTCAACACCGACAATATAGTGCACAGATAGTTATGAAGTATTCGTGAATATTTTTTATAAGTTACCCTTGAAATGTTATAGGGGTTAGTAAATTTCTTTTTCCAGTCAGTATAAATAATCAGTGATCGCGAATGAATGATACAGAAAATTGCATTCAAATCAAAATCTTGAAACTTTTTATGGAATATTAGAGTGAATATTACAGGAGTTCGATCCAAACACCAAGCCGCTAAAGCTCGGCACGTGTTCATCTCGACTTGGCGATTGATACACGTGTCGAGGTGTTGAAAATAAAGTTTTGGTGTTGGGATAAAACTCCAGTAATATTCATTACTACACCAGAGGTTCCAAATATTAGAGTTAATAACATTATGTGAAACAGAAACATATTATGAAACTTCTTCAATGCCTTTTGAAATGAAAGTATGCACAACTTGCAATTGGGAATTCAGGAAAATATAAATACAAAAACCAATTGGAGAAGTGAGAAGAGCTATCTAAAATTTCAAGAAATTTATCAATGGGACATTTCACATGAAAAGATATTATGGCTCAGACAGATATGCGTTCAAATTCTTCCGCACTAAAATCCGTCTGGGTGGAATCGTTACTAGATTAGGATGTGAAAATCTTCTATAAAGCAATTCCACCCCCTTCGAGTTCCCCATATCGAGTTTGAAATAAATATGTACAGATGAATTTGTGATACAACACCAGACCTCGCTGTTTCGACCCGTCAAGGTCTCATCAGTAGTGCTGGGCTGAACTGCTCCATAGGATGGACAAAAGACACAACACTCGAATATCTTGATGAGAATTGAGGTTTCCTTCCATCCTATAGATAGTCAGATGTCATTTGACATTGAATGTGTAAGTTTGAGGATTTAAAAAAGGACGTCTATCAATGAGAATATGAATAACTTCTTTTTGAAGATAATACATGATTTCAGAAATACTAGAAGAAAATTATACTTTATCATATAGCTCACACAAGTGTCTGTCAGATATTGCATCAATAACTATTAGTTTTCTTGGTGTATGTATCTTTTGTGATTTCTGTTGGAAATCTGAAATATTTGAGTATAGAGATGAGTTATCATACCCATATTTTCTTCAAGTTATTCAAAATTTTTGACTAAGTTAGGAGACATTTAGTATATCTGTGATGAAAATATTATGAAAGTGTTTTCATGAGATCTTCATATTAATTGATTACAAAAGATGATCGTTCGTTTCACTTATTCAACAGTTTTCTTCCGGAGTTCTTAACACCCTTAAGAGCGTTGAAGAAGTTTACCAAGAAGTTTCTCTCTGATGCAATTACACTGTGCTCTGCTAAAAATAAATAATTGGAAATCTGCATAGTGAACGAACATAAATGGGCCAGCATTTTAACCAGTACAAGGAATATCGCATCTTAGGTAATATCGATTTAGATATTTAAGCTCTATCTGATTACATCAACACTTTGCTGTTCATTCATTTCTTAAATAAACATTCAAAAAGTCTCTCAGAATCTCCCATTCTTAATAATAGATGATGCTCAGAAACAATCGTTTTTTGACGTGATGTAAGTGCGCAATGATTTTTTTCTGAAAATATTATTAACTTGTGTAGAACATTCATCGAATTTTCATCCTACGTATATACGGTGCAAATTATTGCCAGATGCATATTTTCCAGGTTTTTTTAAATAGACGCAGAAAACGAAGTTTGAAAGGCAACATTTTCAAGTGAAGCAAACTGCAAAAGTTTTGTCGCCAATCATGGCCCCAAAAACAGAGTTTTCAAGTATCATGGTGCAAAGAGGTACCCGTTATTGATAACATACACATAGCTCTCTGTACAGAAACAGTCTGGAATGTAAGAAATTCTATTTTGATTTGGGATATTTCGAATATAGCTGAAAGAAAGTATGCCAAAACTATATTGATGAAATGTATCAAAGAAAAACCTTCGAAGTATCCGTTACTCTGACGCTTTCAAAAAGAACAGCTTGCAAGCCTAAAATTACAATTTCATCGTTCTCAAATGATGATAAATGACAATGGGCACTCATTACAACATTATTCAAATGTCTGAGAATCACAAATCACAATCAGTCTCGCGTATTGTCCAATAATATGCGTTGATTTGCACCTTTTCTAATGACGAACAATAATTTAGTAACTGCTTTACGCTTTGTGCGTACTGAATAGTTTTATTAGGCGGATTCTGAAAATATTGCAGCGCAATAATAGTGTCTCCATTCGTCATAATAGATTTATTACCCTGTATTCATATACAGAAGCTCGACTTCTACCTAGTGAACAATGCCAATCGGTCACGCTCTTTTCGATGATGGCGAGTTTATTGCATTGCTATCGACGTACAAGCAGTTCTGGCAATTCCAGTAAACGTCATTCTGAAGGAGTTACAACACCTGTGAGAATCGACTTTGGAAGGACTCAAGTCGGTACTGATTGCTTTGAACGACTCTCCACCTTGTTGGTGACTTTTTCAACCGCAGGACAATGAGATATTAACTGATAATTATGGTTCGTACATTCATATCGAACAAAAAGAACCAATGTCATACATTAGATCTCGTTATCTTCCTTTACATGAAGTTGATCTCTTGAAAATTGCTATTCAAGTCAACAAAAACACACATTTTGTACCCATTTTTCAACCAACATCGAAAATCTCTCCAATTCCTATACGGAAATACTCATCCGACTTCTTATATAAACATTTCCACTTATAGTTGAATTATGAAGAAGGTTAAAATTATTTTTATTAGTCAGTGTGCTATGCTTGAAGACAGGCAGTAAACAAATCTAAAGAATGAACTTTGAATGTTCAAGCCCGTCTCGAATATAGTAGGTTTCATTCAACCTACTGTGTAGGTATATGCGAGACTGGCTTGAACATTTAAAGTTCATTTCTTTAGATTTGTTTACTGCCTGTCTTCAAGCTTAGCTCACTGACTAATAAGAAAGTTTTTCTTCCTTATTCAGAGGAATCGGTCAAATTTTGGATATGCAGTTGGTTAGTAACTCGTCCACTACATGGAGTGACATTTTCGATGTTCTCTCCAACTTAAGACGGGGAATGAAAGAATTTCCATTTTCAATTATGGGATATCATTGATTTTAGGTTGTTGATGGTCACTATCTTGCACTGACGAGTTGCTAAGGAGCCCGAAACCGGTCTGCAAGTGTGCCGTTCAGAACTGAAAGTCGACTCTTTCAGTTGTATTGCCAATTGTATATGCAGGAAATTTTTTGAAAAGATTCCTGCACGGTCACCTGTCAGATATAATCCATTGCCTTTCATAGTAATAGCCAGCGGAGTAATAATTTTTTGATAGGCGTCAGTCGATTCAACCTACTGTGTAAGTTTATCCAAGACGGGCTTGAACATTGGGTGTTCATTTCTTTATATTTGTTGAAATTAGTTCAGTATTTGTTTATTCAATCAACAAAATGTACTTGGGCTTTTCCAGTAACTCAAAATATATCTGATTTATTGAAAATATATCTATATACTGGTGTAGTTTCTCGAATGGGCGAGAAATAACGTTGAAAACAAACAATACTCAAAAGACTAACGTAGGCCTATTTGAGTTTTTACAGCTTCTGTGCATTTGAAATAAACTCCAGTTGAGGTGACGGTGAAATGATGTGAATGTGAGGAAAAGAATATTACTGGAGTTTTTCCCAATATCAAACCGTTATTTCAACACCTCGACACGTATTTCGATCACCAAGTGATCATCTTCAAGAGGCAGATCAAACTCAGTTGGACAAAAACTGTTTAGTTCATATGAAATTTGAGGCAATACAGGACAGTTGAATATCTTTCATTTTTCACAAAACAACCAAAATTTTCAAGGCTGACAGTAATTTCTGGTCCTGTCGAACATACTTGTGGAATACGTTACACAAAAAGTGTTTTGCTAATCTACAGCTCAAAAAGGTAATGAAATACTCGAACTTTCACTTGATTACAAAACGTTACTCACGAAACCTTTGAAAAAATGTATACCATCAGAGTCAAAGTGTTGAATAAAAATAAAAACACGTTCTCCGACTCTAAAAACATTACTGCCAAACAAAATTCCACCCAAAATTCACTAATTCATTCACATTATGGTTGTTTGTCGGAATAAATTAGTATTTATGTTCCATAATTACCGACCGCAATAACGACAAAAAACAACTCCTAATAACGCCATTAATATCTGTTTTTTTACTCACAAACGTGTTAAAACGCTGAACATTTTTGAACATCTCTTTGTGTGATCCCAACAAACATTATGAATTATTGTCAGTCCCATGATATGCGCCCCCTGTGGGCAGACCGGGTAATTACGTCATCACCAGACTTCCCGCGGAGAACGATGATGTATTGCTCTTCGAGCTACATGCTTGCGTATTGTTATAAACACTGTTGTATATCACTATACAGGATCTTGATCCCGTATTAATAAACTTGTAGATAATTCATATCTTTCGATAACAATTATTAGAAAATTAATTGGGTTCAGGTTCGAAATGCGGATCATTTATTCAGTTGAATGATGAACGGTCAGATGGCGTGGGCGTGAGCGTGAGAATCGGTGCTGTACTCGGTCGGTACTAGTTAAAGAGTCTCTGTACTTCTATGAGACCACACAGACGGTACAGTTATGGCAACCAATGATGGATGTCGGAATACGGTATAACTGCTTTCGAAACCATTAAATATTGCATATTCAACTCGATTCTGTTGCGTTGCCCGGAGAGGAATATATGAAGCAAATGTCCTCTGGCACTTCCATTTGATGAACGTGCTAAATAGAGCCAGTGATTTAGCCCGATCTGATCAATCTTTTCCTAACTAAGTGTATAATAGGCACTTCGAACTCAAACCCTAATAATTTTCTATCAATATCGACGCGGCCGATAAAGTATCAGTTGTCACTCGGAAGTTTCATTGGTTGTTTCTTCATAATGAACTATTTCGTCACTGAAGATAATTTAGTTTGTGGTCATCTTTGTTCCATTCCAAAACCGTTCTTTCTCTCTTTTTGTATCACCGAAAACAACTAAATTTGTCCAAAGTGGATTCACTTACAAATGGAAGAATTCTGAGTATCCACGAGAAACTGATAAATTAGAAAAGGATAATATCGGAAACCTTATGCATCAATATGCAAATTCTCTTGATTGTTGATTTACAGCAATATGTTTGGAAAAATGCCGTCTATATGAAGGACCCATGAAGAATTCGAAACATGCAATTGTTGTCTCCTGAAAAATCTGGCAGCAACCACGGAGCTGAAAAAGTAGTGCTAGATATGTCCAATTGAATCAATTGAAGTAAAAGCTTTTACTCTCAATCCGTCCCTGTCATCATTTCACACAATAAATAAGCCTATCTCAAAAAATTACCTGCATTTGCTCAGTAATTTGTAAGTATTCTCATGGCAATATATAGATCATTTTCAGGCTGATTCCACTGTTGCTATGATTTGATGAAATAGACGACGTTGCTACTTTGAGTAGACTATTATTGGCGGTTTTGAAATAGCCAGGTTTCTTCAGTTCTACATTCTCCATTTCTGGAAATTGGACAAAAGAACTTCATGTGCTGTTCTTGTTGATGATATGTTCCGCCAATTCGATTTGATCATCAATACAGTAGTGATCATCAAATTCAGTAGTGATTAACATAATTGAGCTATGTGCCACAATACATAAGATTTTCGACGTTTCTATTTGGAATAGTATCATCAGAGTAAGGATACACACAATTTCTCTGGAATTTGAAATTCTGAATATACTTGAAAAATTTTCAGGCAGATGTGAATATCCATGCTCTTCTTCATATTTTTGTAAGAAGATACAAGGGGTATCTTTTATTTAAAAGGTTTTGGCTCTTTACTTCTCTATCTTCAAACAATAAATTTAGGAAACTTATGAAGGAAGCAGTCACAAAGATATGTAGTTCAGGCATAGAAGTTACTTTGAAGAACAAGCTGGAAGGAAAAGCCTTTCCTAAACAACTACTTTCATATTAACATTGATTTACACGAGTGAAATTTTATATCATATCGTATATATAAAGTCAATTCGAATGGCAAAAAAAATAAATAGTTACCGAACATCAGCAGTTTCTTTGTAGGTATGACATGGGCGGCGTGGTATAATTTCATAATATAATCATTATTTGTATGTGGGAGGTTTTATATAGTATTAACTAGTAAATAATCATACCCAGTATATTAGTTTTTGATTCATCTGTTCGGATTGACTTCTTATAGAGTATAACCCTTTCATGTACAAGTTTGAAATCGTAAAGTCAAACTGTCTCAATTTTGAATCATTGTACCTGAATTTCAGATTTATAAAAACATTTTTCAAATTGAAATATATTTTGCAACTACTTCTCAAACAACGTTTTAGTTTCAATTAATGATATCATTATTACCTTGTTGAAGAAGTTTACAGCCACTAGAAGATAATCCAAAAGTGATTTTGAAGAGAACACGGTTCTCACACTAAAATTGTCATTTTTCGAAGTCTGAGATTTATAAAATGAAGTGTAAAGATTGCGAAAAATTGATGTTGGTCAAACTAAGTGAATAATAATAACAAGTTTTAGAAAAAATACTTCATATATTCGGTTTCGTGGATCAGTGTCGCTCCATATACTCAATGACTCTAAGAATGAGAAATGTTCGAGAAAATTTTGAGATCAGTATATGGCAACTGACTTCTGATCAACTTTGAAGGTTCAAAATTGTAGGAGAAGGTCTATTGGACGAAAAAAATACAACTAAAAATAAAGACAAATTAAATTTGCAATTATCGTTAGTCGTTAACCTGAATTAGAGTATAACGAAACAACACAATAACTATTACGAAGACTAAGTCGTGACTCAGTCGTAGCTTAGTCGTAAGTCACTTGTAGCTTACACGCAGCTTAGTCATAACTTGGTCGTAACATTCAGTTTCAATCATGTATTGATGATGCCAATTTGGTAGTGAAACGTGCTTCGGGTGTTCGGGTGTGAAAAAGGTATTCATTAGTTGCATTTGATATCAGAGGTTTTATCTACCCATCAAGCTGAAGTTGCTTAAGAATTTTCGCTAACGAATATACCAACCTCTTCGAAACAACTTTCCATTCCAATAAATAAAAAACTTCAGGTTAATAAAATACTGAATGAACTCCAAGTATTCACTTAATTACTTCGAATAGCAATATAAGATTCAAGCAGACCACTAAATCATGAGGATGAAGATGTATTTTGTATGCTAACATCTACCTGCCACCCTGAATAATACACTGCGGGACACCCGTAGAGTTCAGGCCCACGCGAACCATCGAGTGTCAGTTGTAAATGCCTTATTAACTGGGCATTTTTCATCCTCATCCGTGGATGTATTTCAATACCTTTGTTGTACGTATCAGTGGTAGAGTTAAAGGTGCCGATAGGATTTTTGTCTCAGGACTTTGAGAAGTTACAAAAGAAATTCATTGTAATTGCACTAGTTTCAACTGACAACTGAGTTGTCAGTTGGAACTAGAAGCTTATTGATTCTTAACAACGAATTTATAAAACTGCTATAGATGATAGTTGCAACTACTATTTCAAACAAAATATAGTGTTTTTACGTTTTTATTAGGAAGAAAGTGTTGACCCCATGAAAAATAAGCACTCATACCAGGTGCTAATGATACGGATCCTTTTTACATGAAATACATTTCGTGAAACTTGTTACTGATTTGATCAACCTGTCCTTTCGAACAGGAAAATTTTCCATTGTGAAGTAGAAAACTCTATATAAAATTAGATAATAGAAAAACCTACTCTATCAGTACTCTTCTCCATATGCGAATTCGTCAAATACTGAAAGGCTTCTAGTTTTTCTTGAAAAAAATTTACTCTCCGATGATCAATATGGTTTCTGTATTACTCGATGAATCATATAAGCAATCAATGGTCTTTTGTATGAAAAAGTTTGTCATAGGAACACAGCGAATTCTTCTTGAGAAAAATATAATCTTCGATGATCAATAGGGTTTCTGTAGTATTAGATCAATCATGTAAGCAATTAATGGTTTTTCTGTTTAAAAAAGCTTGTCATTGAAAGACAGCGAATGACTTTTTAATTTTTTTTGAGAAAAATATACTCAATATGGTTTCGATAGTACTAGATCAATCATGTAAGCAATTAATGGTTTCATTGCATGAAAAGTCATTGGAACACAGCGAATGTCTTTCCAATTCTCCTTGAGAAAAATATACTCTACAAGAATCAATAGTCTTTCTGTAGTACTACATCAATCACGTAAGCAATTGATGGTTTTTTTGTATAAGAAATCTTGTCATTGGGACACAGCGAATGACCTTCTTATTCTTCTTGAGAAAAATATAATCTCCGTTGATCAGTAGGGTTTTTGTAGTACTAGATCAATCATATAAGCAATTAATGGTTTCATTGTATAAGAAAGTTTGTCACTGGAACACAGCAAATCAAATGCCCATCCGATTTTTCTTGAGAAAGATATAGTCTCCAATGATCAATAGGGTTTCTGTAGTACTACATCGATCATGTAAGCAATTAATGTTTTTTTTTTGTTCAAAAAATGTTGTCATTAGAACACATCGAATGACGTTTCCATTTTTCTTGAGGCAAATATACTCTCCAATGATCAATGGGGTTTCTGTAGTACTGTACTACATCAATCATGTAAGCAATTAATGTTTTTTATTTCTATAAGAAATATTGTCATTAGAACACACCGAATGATCTTCTGATTCTTCCTGAGAAAAATATGTTTTCCAATGGTCAGTAGGGTTTCTGCAGTACTAGATCAATCATGAAAACAATTAATGATTTTATTGTATGAAAAAGCGTGTCATTGGAACACAGCAAATGACCATCCAAACTTTCTTGAGAAAAATGTAATCTTCAATGATCAATATGATTTCTATAGTACCAAATTGATCGTGTAAGCAATTAATGGTTTTTTTGTACAAGAAATCTTGTCACTGAAACACAGCGAATGACCTTCTAATTCTTCTTGAGAAAAATATAGTATCCGATGATCAGTAGAGTTTCTGTGGCACTAGATCAACCATGGTTGATAGTTAATGGTTTTTTGTATAAAAAAGCTTGTCATTGGAACACAGCGAATAAACTGAGCACAGCATTCGAATGAGTTCATACGAAATTACTGCAGAAACTGAATTATTATATGAAGGCATACAATCTATCAGGAGCACCGTTTATTTTTTTGGAAATATATAAAAAAAAAGAAAAACCTGCACGTGACTATTTTTGAAGAAGAAAAAGTAGAAATATACTTTTATAAAAGTACAAATTGGTGAAGGTGTTCCACAATGATCTATTTTAGGACCAGTATTATTTATTCCATATGCAAGTGAGTTGTAAAGATTCAACTAATTGCATAATATATGCCAATGATACCAATTTTAATTTGATTCTTACCTGTCAATGTCAGTGTGATATTACACTCATAATATTGTATTGTGGCTAAATCAGTCCTGACTACTTACTCAAAAAATACTTGTGGTTGAATTCCTTGATTGTAATTCAAACGAATAGAATACACGTTAACATAGAGTTTTCTAAAATTCAATGCAACATATGATTTCGCAGTCCGAGTTACAAGCAGCTTCGTCATTATTATTGTCAAATAATTTCAACTAATTGAAGTCTACAATAGTATTCTCAAAGAAATTATGAGTAGACTGCGAGGTAAGCTATTGCGCCATCTGGTAAAAGAAATCAAAAAAGGAACAAGGAAAAAGAGAAAGGGAAATTCCGAAATCAATATATTTTCTTTCCTTACTGAATAATGTTATGTAAATTCGCTTCGAAAAATACATCTATTTCAAAACTTGATGACAGTTGAAAGTATATAAAAAACCTTCTTCCAGTCATAACTGCCCTTTGATATTCCTCTCAGTGACTCGTGAAGAGTCAATAAAACTCGCGCGAAATAAAACCCAAAGAAACCCAACTGCATGCTTGTACACACGCTCCATATCATATATCGTTCACTGAAGGCAATAATAAACCTATAATGACTCCTAACTCGCATATGACAGCTCTACTATGATTCTCGTTGTTTATTGCCATGTTGAAAAACAACATTCGATGTCTCACGTTGAAGTATGCCAACTATTGATCATATATCCATTTTTTAATACCGATCACGCTGCCAATACAACAATAAATCATTAAATATTATTGCCATCTTCATTTCAATTTGTAATTTTTTCATGCGGTTGTTTCAATCTTTTATTCTTCAAGGTTTTTACGCAGTTGATAAAACCGATTCGATTGTTTCTTTATGTCGTATGTTGCTTATTTACGATATATGAGCCTTTATTCCGTTGATTGGATATTTGGCCGGAAGACATAAATGAAACATTACGCTGTTTTCACGGAATAGATGGGTTCAGAGAAATCGTGAACTGATTTTTTTTTCGAGAGTTGGTTATTGAACTTGTGTTCATTCCTCTAATTTTGAGGACGGAACAAAATATACCATTTTGATTTCTAATCCAGTATTTACATTGTTGATAAATTAGTTATCTGTCCAAAACAATATTCACTAGTGATGGCATTATCGGCGATATAGATATAATTAATGTTTCACTATTGTTTTCCGAACGGCAATACTTTGGATACAGCCAGGAAACTTAAATAATTCTGGAATCATTCCTGAGAAACAGAAGTCAATGAATTGTAAATGCTTCCGATCATATGTTTGACTTCGGAATTCCACAAGGTTCTGTACTTGCAATATCACTTTCAGTTATTTATATTCTCAAAAAAGATCGGATACATCATACTCTTGCATGTAACCTTGATCTTGAAGTAATAAATTATTAGACACAATTTAATTTTCAATACAGACCATAACTATCACTCATTTCTAAATAAAGAACGCCCTGTACCCTACTTTGCCGAAGCGGACAAGTAGGTTCATTGTACCAATATCGGGGTATAGGGAAACCTACGAGAACTTGGAATCGATTTTTTGTAAGTTAAAATATAAAGAAGACTGTTGGCAAATGTGCGGTGATTTAAAAATCTTGGTCATGTTTGTCATACAACAACCTGGGTTTACCAAATTTCCTTGCTTTTCATGTCTGTGGGATCGTAGAGACCAAGCAAATCACTGGACCAAAAAGTGTTACCCCCCTAGAAAGCTTAACGTAGGCTAAGAAAACTTTCTGCATCAAACTTTGGTGCCTCGTCATAAAGTTTTTTGTTGGACCAGAAATTATATGGCTTATGACTGATCCACAATTCACCAAAACTATGACAGATCCTCAAAGAGGAGGGTGAGTTGCCTTCAAAGAAGTCAAAGAGAAAATTTTTAGGTAAAAAATCCTAACTACAAACAGATAGTCAAAAGAATATTGAAAGCATTTCGAACTTTAGGTTTCCTAATGAGTTTTTCAAGTCCACTTTCTTCTTTCTCACCCTGACTACTTTCCAGGACATTTATGATATATGAGCGAAGGGCAAGGTGAATGAGCAAAAGCTAGTGAAGAGCAAGGTGAAGGTCTCAATGATGGCAGACTACTGTTGGACGCTTCAGAGAAACCTTTCAGATGCCTCCTACCAAACGGAAATGTGGCGTTTCAGGTCAGATGGTAAGAGTACATCTCTGCCAAACTCTGAAAACCTGAGTCGGTCCCCAGCCGGGAAGACACATTGTATGTTCTCTGCTGTTTCATAATTCACCAAACAGAGGCGACATACACTGTCTTCCGACAGTTCGAATCTCTGAATATGATGATTCAAATGACAGTGACCTGTGAGAAGGTCTGTTAGACATTATAGTTCATCCCTACCATAGTCCAACAACTGTTTGGTATCAAGCTTCGAAGGGTGAATAAACGCCTTAGAGTGCCAATCCTGGAATATTCTGCCAGAAGTTCATGAATCTTCTTACGATTCAGGTGTTCAATCTTTGTTTGGCGAAGCCTAAAGCGATGCCAATGACAGGATCTGGTCCGATGATGCTGCTTGCAGCACCATCCTTTGCAAGGAAGTCAGCAGCCTCATTGCCTTCCAGGCCAGTATGGCCAGGAATCCAGACCAGAGACCATCTGTCTTCCTATCGAGGGCTAGGAGAGAGAAATGTATAAAGTGCCCATTACTGAATGTATTTTAGATAAAAAAATTATTTTGTTACGCAATTATAAACATAATCTTCTTCAATCTTTTATTTTTAATTGTAAGATGATGAATTGAATCATATAGATACCTACATTGTCAGGCAACGTGACATTCTATGATAAAATGGAAGTCATTTCCAAATCCAGCACACCCAAAAATCGCAAAAAACACCTCACAATATTTTATGTTCAGCTTTCAGAGCAAAAAAACTGGGTGAGACCAGCGTTCAAAAAGAAATTGTTTGGAAGGTTTGTATCACCAATTTCTGAAAAGTTGCCTCTCAATTCATTGGTACAGATATAGAAGTGTTTCTTACAAGGATTCGCCAATGGGTCTGCTCTATACTAATACACTGACTTGGTTTTCATCTATTTTTCCAGATAACAGAGTAGTTTGTTACTTATCTATTGCACAAATGAAAATACAGGCAGGTAGTTCCCAGAAATCAAATCATTCTGTATCTGCTCATTGACAATTTCCACAAAATAGTCACCTTGTGATCAAATATCTAGTCACCACGTATTCTTGAAAACACAGTTCCTATTTTTCTTTTCGTCAATTTGGTTCTGGTGGATAAGCTTTGCATAATCCTACTAGTGATAGATATAAACTCTACAGTTTTTGAAATGGTTTATATTTAGAATTGTATCCAATGAAATGTATATGCTATTCGTATATCCAAACCATTATTCTTTCTATCAAGTCGCCACTATCCCGTTCTCGTATACAAATCCGAACCCTTTGATGTGATAAGTACCCCAATATACGAGGTAATAATGTGAATGGACTGTTTTTTCATTCTGTTAATATATTTGTCATTTGTCAAAGGGTCGTACAAGTAAAAGAGACATGCATGTCCAGATGTTAGCCAGTTGAACAACTCTATTCTTTGTTATGCTGTTCAGTGGGCATGTAAATTAGAAGTGGACCCAATTATTCTTTGTATTCCGCAGGTCTAACGAATGCGCATTGTCAAACAAATATTCACTTATGCATTAGCTGAGATAAATTGAAATCACGAGTATGTTGTTGAGTGAATATTTTTGGAGGGTATCATCATAGTTTGATGGATGGCTTCAGATGAAATTACTCAGGGCGGGGGTGATAATTTCAAAACAGGAAAGAGGTTCTTCAAGTATAGAATAACAATTAACTGGTTTGAAAAGTATTTTCTGCACTTCCAATTACCAGAAAAATCATTCATATATTGTTTCGTCGGTATAATAACAATAATAATAATAATAATAATAATAAGGTTTTTTCACAGTAAGCAACATATAAATACATAAAAAAAATCATTCTAAAATACAGTAACTCAATAAATTAGGATAAGTGATGAATAAACACGGAAAAAACATAAGTATCTGCAAAAGCTACTTGTATATGTGTATATGAATGCAGTAACAAAATAAATTCAATTTAAGAGTACAGTTGACATAATCGATTAGAAAAATGTAATATCTAACATCCAAGTATCTTTGTACGATACTTTTAATCACAATCTAATTCCAAAGTTTTTTCCCAAATCAGTTATATTTAAGTCACAATCCGGTTAATTTTACATTTTCGTTCAATACTGGATAATACGACATATAGACACAGATACTTGTGATTACTTGTAATAGGTGTAATTCGTTTCTCTTTTCTCTCTATAGTCTTTGCTTGAAAATTGTATTGATTATTGGTCTATTACTGACAATCCACTTTTTTATTTTCTTTTTGAATACCTTATCAGCAGATATATTCTCTAGCTCATTTGGTAAGAAACTATATATTCTTGGGGCAAGGTAACTTGCACCTCGTTGACCTATACATTTTTCACTTCTGGGAAAGAAAATTGCATCATCTCATCTGGTATTGTAAGAATGTTCATGAGGGGTGAGTTGAATTTTATTAGCTTTGACATAAAGTAAAATTTTGTTTACAAATATGGGTCTCAAATCTCTACATTATATAGTTGATTCTTTGGAAACTAGTTGTGTTCTAGTAATTAGTATCCCATGTGTTCAAAAGATAGTTTGGTGTGTTACACAACTTTAACGTTCAGATTATAAAAAAAGAATATTTGAATATCAACTCAACCCAGAAAATTGGTGAATATTCACTTATATCGCAAACTTTTCCCCGCTAAATGGGAAAATAGTGTACCAGATCTAATAATTTTACTAGTTGATGGAACCTCTCACATAAAAATGAAGATTGAACTTCGTAATTATATCCTGCCGCTCATGCCGTATAAAAAACTGCCGACGTTCAGTAACTATTAATTTTCAATACCATTCGAAATGACTTCGTATATACTTCAACCGAAATATCCGAAGACAAGAGAGATACAAAATAACAAATAATGAATGTACAATGTAGATTCTCTATACACACCCATAAAAAGTGATAAATTTTTTTTTCTCTCTGATCGTTAGGCCGTAGAGGTTGATTCCACCACCAGTACTGAAAGAGGTTTCAGGGTTAACCTCGGCAGAAGAATTTTTCTAAACTATATTCATCCAACAAAAAAGTAACACAAACAATGATGGATGCGTGATCCAAGTGTGAACATCACGCACATTTGCATCTATTGGGTGAAATAAACAAGCCTCCTTACGCTGGCCAATTAGATTTGACTCCAATCGGCAGGCGGCATTCATTGTTACAGTGTCTGGCAAAAACATAACTATCTGCACTGACAGCCGACAGGCCCTATTAATCTGGAACAGACAACGTGTAATGTCATGCCTTGTACTAGAGTGTCACCAAGATTTGGCCAAAGCCTCGGTAGATAATGAAATTATCCTGCGGTGGGTTATACGACACGACAAGAGTAAAGGTAATCGGATTGTCGACTTTTCAGCCAAGGAAGGACACTTACGGCAACTAAGGAAACATCTCCATAATATGGAGCTAGTCGACACATCTGTATGCAGGATGTGTGAACAGGAAGATGAGACTGTCAGGCATGTCTTATGCGAGTGCCCAGAGTTATCGTCAATAAGAGAGTGTGTGTTCTTCCTTATTCTACAGATACAGATATCGTTTGGTGAAGTACAACTCCTTTCCCAACCTCTGTTGGATTCCATAGTATATGACAGAAATTAATGAATAGTGAAAGCAAAATGATTGAGCTATAATGGTGCTTCATATCATTGATGGAAGTATTTTCTCAAACGCCACCATTTCGCAATGAGTGGAGAAGGGACTACAAGTGCATCCGCTGCTTCTGACTAAAGATGAATTGGCATATTCTGACGGATTAGAATCCTTCGAAAGTCTTTGAAATGAAAGTTGAAAAACTAGTTTTTGTTTTCATTTTTGATCCCTGTTCCATCTCTCATTTCCTAAACATCAGGATTTTCTGATCACTTATGGCAAAAACTTTGGGTAGGAATTCACGCACTCCACTATTCGTTAACTGGATAAAAGATATGAATTCGACTCGAATAAATACCAATCCATCCATAAAGGCTTAAATATGTAGTGGAAAACACGTTATTCTAATTTTGTTAATGGCCTATTAATAACAGAATCTGGTCCGTCGGAGAAATCAATTTGTCAGAGACTCATTAAAATAATTTCTACGACAGAATCAAAATCGAGTCGATTTAGAGGAAACAAATTCAGGTATATGGGAATCGGGCGAAATAAAAAAAAGTAAAGTGATATTTCGGGTACTCCGTTATCGAAAGATCTACTGAACTAAAGGAGCTATTTGTTATTTTTACCTGATCTGTAATCTATAAGCTAAGGCTATTAGTCCCAATTGATCGGTAATTTGAGTCTTTAATCAATGATCAGTCATCGGTTTCTGGTTTTCGGAGATGCTGGTAGGTAGCGACCGCTTTCGATACAAAAGAAGGTGTCACTTTCGGTACGGTGTGGAATTGATTGGCTGGATAATTTATTCTAAATAAAAGAAATCACTCGAAGGCTCTACAGATATTTTTGGAATGATACGTTTCCTTTCAGTCAAAGTATTCTACTTTGAAAAAAATGTTCGGTTCAGGTGATTTCTATTTGACTTTCAGTCTGAATGGAGTTAGACAACTTACACATTGGGCAAACTTGGATAACATCCAAACATTGTCTCAAGGGACACATTGATCATTCGCTTTCTAGCTTACTGATTGGGTTATATCTTTGCTATCTTGAGAAATTTGCTAATCTTTCAATAACCTTCCTGTGAATTTCAGAATGTCTCATTTGAAGTTACACCTTGAATTCCTGAAAGTATTTGAGAGCTCGTATACGATAATGATTGTATCACAGCGAAAAAATACTTATGTAGGATTGTAATGCAGGTAATTCGGACGGCAAACATTTGCACAAAACAATAACGAACAAATGTGTACAAAATGGAGTCTCCGCTACCCCTTGATGAGAATGGTCGCGATATGTCTGATATCCTAGGGAAGAAATCCACATCAATATTTTAATAATAAACGGATCTTCTAACTTACAACCTACATACACTGGTATTGAGTTCGCAGACGAAACTTCATTGGGATTTCATAGATTCCCTAACGAATTTTCGTTGGAAATCATAATGTAAGTAAATCAAGTCATATGAAATCTTCTATAAATACTGGGTGTAAGTAAATAAGTGTAAAACATTCAAACAGGTGATTCCTCATCGAAAAAAAAAAGATCCTTCATATAAAGAAATTTCATTGGGGCATCCCTTGTTAAGATGCAGCCCCTCAAAGGGGGTACATAAAATTTGTATAGGAAGTTTTTTCACAAGCACCAAAAAAGTTGAAATTATAGAAAATTATAAAAAAATTAAATTATAAAAAATATTGAAATTACCCTGACGTTTTGTACTACCAAAAAAACACTCAGCCAGGTTTGCCTTTTCCACCCCCTACAACCATGGAGTAAACCAAATAATTTACTGGCTAAGTGTCTTTTTGGTAGTACAAAATGTCAGATTAATTTCAATATTGTTACTTTTTCAATGCTTGTGAGAAAAATTGTTGTACAAATTTTATATAACCCCTTTAAGGGGCTTAACAAGGGATGTTCCAATGAAGTTTCTTTATATGAAAGATCCTATCTTTTTTTCAATGAGGAATCACCTTCTTGAATATTTTACACTTATTCAGTTACACCCTGTATTTGGCAGTTTGTTAAAGGCAAGGAATTATTGAATGAATATAACTTCTGATTCATTTTTCAATTCCTCTCTATGTTGGATGAGACTTTTTTATACTCAATGTTCATTCTAAGAGATCTACGGAATTTTCGCAATTCAAAAGTCTCATTAATTGTTTATCTTCGTATCCATACATCTCTTATGGGTTAATAATTCGAGGAATGATAACATACGCGGTGATAAACTACTCAAGCTACATGATTATAACTGACTAGAACTTCAAAACACATCAAATGTTTCAAAAATTTGCCACAACTGGAAAAAATGGTATTGAAAATACTATAATGAGCATATGGTGATGTTGGTTACAGATAATTATTTCTGGAATGACTGTGAAATTTCCTCATATTATTCAACTGATTTTCCGTAAACGAATTTTTCTTTTTAAAGATTACTTTCTATATGATCATTGACGATATCTTCATCATCACTGATGAGTCCACCAATGTATTTATCACCACATAGTATATTGTACACTGAAATCAGTAATTACCTACTTCGTTGAAAGATTACGTATGGAACTACTATATTTTATATATATTTCATATTTGTTGAATACAAATTGCACTCACCTTTTTCAACAATCTTCCCAAACAGATTCTTTCCCCTTAAAAAGTTTCTAGTAGAACAGTTCCACCTGTAGTTCTTGAACTGGTACTGACACTCGTGTATCGCCATATTTGCACCTTTAGCAATGGCGGCTAGAAGTCCAGGATTCTCTCGAGCAAGCCTCTTCTGCTTTCGTCGAAGCGTACTATGGACAGAGTTGTCCATGTACAGAACTCCCGGAGACATAGGCGATAGATTGTTGGGTTCCCCAGCTTTCGCAATGCCCCTGCAAGAAATTAGAACCAAGTGAAAACAGATGAGGGAGCCTGAAAATCAGCTACCAAGCCCAAGGCAGCAGGCGCGCGAAGGAGGGTTACAAATAAGGCAGCAGGCGTTAATAAAAAAATACCTACTAAAAAAATTGATGAATTGGAGTGGTTATATTTTTAGAAGTGAATAATTTTTGGAAGGTGGAGTAGTAGAAAGCCAATAACTTTCGTTCCCAAGAAATAAATGTAAAGTAATTTCGAATTATATCAAGGGGTTACGTACAGAGCCATCTGCCCGCGAATAGATCAATCAATAATGTTGATATATCAAGGAGGTTACGTACAGCGCCATCTGTTCGGGAATAGATCAAGCAAGGAGAGTTACAAACGAACATACAAACATACCTACATACATACAGGTGAAGTTAATTAAAGCTTGTTGAAAAAAGAATCAATTGTTCAATAAAACGGACTCTCAATTCAAATCTCGCTTCGAATTATTCAAAAGTAACCAACAACATGAAAAGCATTTTTCTCAACACGCAATATTTACTCCACCCTGTAGAAATGCTTCAATCCAAATGCCTAGTGGCTTTCAAATACATTCGCACCACTAAGTCTGTGTGTCGTAATGCTTGAACAATCTATATTGATTTTTAAGGTAAATTCTTATTTGAGTTTGTTTCATTTGTTTGTCAAAGTTAAACAACTGGAACCTCCTATTTGCAGATAATTCTCACCCATGCATGCCAGGGAGTTTCAAACAGTTTTATCTTCATTCAAACAAAGAAAAAACGAATGTGTCAAGTAACTTTTTTATATCTATAGCAGACATGAAAATCATTGGAACTTCATTTAACCGTTTTGTTTAGTTTTGGTGATCGGTTGGAAGATTCCGAGATATTCTTAAATGATTTATTGTATTGAAACATTTCAGCAAACAGAAATATCTATGAATCATCTGACATTTATAATTGACTATAATTGAGTCCCAAATATTTCTCTTTGGTTGGTTTGTATCAAATAGAATGAACAATATGAACTTGTATTTTCATAAAGTTAAGGCTTTTGTTTACCTTTATTTACATATTTACAGCTATAAATATCACCTTTATTCTACTGAAAATAGATATCGATTGTACTATCCATACCTGAAAATAATTAAACAATATTGAACCTGTTTATTCACTACAAAGTAACTTCATCAATTCAACTGGTACCTTGAACTATTCTACAATGCATTTCATAAAAATGACAGAACTCAATTAGTTATTGAACGAAAGTCAATTTTCATGAAGGAAATGAGAGGAAATCCGCCAAAGTAAAATCTGAGAAATTAAAAAAAAGAAAACAAGCACTACAGGAAAATGTTGAAGGCGCTATAAGAGCAGTGCCTGTGGATTCGAACCACTGGAAATTAAATTCATTTGGAAAAACGTTCTCAGGAAATCAATTTCACATAAACGCAGTACTTCAAGGAAGATTTCTTAAATAGTGAAGTTTGAGGTGTACCAAGTTGAACCTCGAAACGATGAGCAGCCAAAGCCCGTCGCGTATTTCTGATATGTACCGCTCTTGGTCGAAATAAATATTCTAAGTCACTTAAACACCTCCCGTGAAAGTATCTATAGCAAAGATCCTTGCCACTTGCAGGAAACGTTATTTCAGGAAGCTGGAGAGTCACACAAAAATGATCAATGATGATAGTATCGAAGTTTGGCCAGAAATCCCTCATGCCACAGTGAACTATGAAATTCTGCTAATTAGATTTTTTTCAATTGATAATTAAATTTTGTAATGGAATAATACGTTGATTTTTTTCCAAAATTTGTATGTATCCCAATTTGTGACGAAAATTGGTTTGTCTTGTGGCATGATTCTGAATATGTCCAATTGAAATAAAATTCAAGTTTGATTTCCTTGTATTATATTCTACAGAATGAATGAGGCAGCTGAGGCTGAGGCTGAGTTTATAGAATGAATTCAAGTCTAATGGAAGGTTTGGCTTATATAAGTTCAATATTGATTCCAAATATAGTAATTTATAAATGCTTCTTATTATTTTGTTTTGTAAGGTTTTCAGAGGTTTTATTGTAAATTAATCTACTGTTTCCCAAATAGAAATGAGATAGTGCAAATGTGAATAAATGAGACTGAAATATATATTTTTTGAATATTTCACAGGTATAAAGTTCCTAATTTTATAAAAAATTACAATAAGAGGATATATGTTTTTCAATATGTTGATTCCATGACAATTTCTCATCAATGTATAAACCTAAAAATTTTGTTGTTCTTGTATACTCAATAGAATTTTTATCAAACATAATCAAATTATTTGATGTATCAATTAGTCTTAGGGAAATATTCATATATGAACATTTATTGTAATTAAGCCTTAACATATGTTAATCAAGCCAAATGAGAATTTCATCCAAATCATTCTTCATATAATTTTTAATTTTTTCGTAACTGTCTGAGAAATATATAATGGTAGTATCATCAGCAAATAGTTTAATTATACCATTCAATTTCAAGTTGGCTAGTGAATTAATATAAATAAGGAAAAAAACAGGACTAAGGATGGATTCTTGTTATAAAAGAACACCAGATTCATAGTTGAGATCAAAGAAGGTATACCTAACTGCTTCTTTTCATATATATATACAGAGTTTCTTGCCAATATCCAGATTCATCCCGAAAATATATCCAAAGGTGAACATTTGTTCAATTATTGCAGCGTTCTGTTCACCGCTGTGCAGTTCTTCGTTGATCTCTAAGTAAGACCAGAGACTAAGACAAAGATAGGGATGAACACATACTAAAAAACCACATTTTCCGAATTAGATCCATCTCTCCCACGTTATAACTTTGTGGAATATAGCCAATGCCTGCCATATTGGTACCATAAAGGAAATGTTTTCAGATGCTCTTTGTTCGTCCAGTTGAAATCAATCGAGTAATCACCTCAAGACTGGTTTCGGGGTAATACCCCTCGTCAGTGCAGGACAGATCCTATAAATATAGCAGTGCGCCCGGGACTCTTAAAGCGGGTACATAAGTGAAATCTTCATCTGAGGCAAACTCTGTTGACAGCTCCAACTCGCGAAGAAAGTCACAAGCATGTCACTATCAACACTCCATTAAAAATCAAACTAATGTTTCGAATCAAATTCGAAGTATCCACGTCTCCCAACGTGTGGCACATTTTCAAATTCAACCTTTTGATATTTATGATATTTTTTTTCAAACCAGCCCAAAGTCACCTCTCATACTCTGGAGAAATGCCACTATAGCGTTAATCACCCTGTAGATATAGGAAGGAATGGTCAAAAATATTTTCCCGATATCCCATCTTCAACAACAAAAAGCTATGAATAAACGGGAGGAGCGGAATTGAAACCTTTATGGTATGGAATGTAGAGGTTTAACACTATCTAAATCTCAATTGCGAAAAGCACAATTCCAAAAATGACGAACCAGGAATAAGTAGTCGAGAGCGTGAGAACGGCGATCACAATTCTTTGTTATCTATAGTCGCTGTCTTGGCCATACGTTAACCCCTTATCTCAAAATTCCTCCGCCAAAGGTATGTCACCCAGGGCCGACAAAAAATAAGCCACTACCGTGGACTAATACAACGATTCTTCGAGTTTATGTGGTTACTTGAATCATTCTCAGCAGAAGACGAGTTTGGTATTTACCTCAGACGACTCATTTTCTCGATCGATTATGGTTAACCGCAACTGTTCAAAGATTATAAAACAACTATAAATAATACATTATTATATACAGTTGTTTTTGTTGACGCCTGCTCAAAGAAGTACTAGAAGTGAGTTATGAAACAATAAGTTTTGTACTTTTTTTTGTGCTTTAATTCTTTGGCAAAATGTTCTCCCTGTTTGGCCAATATACAGTTTCGGGCAAGAACCACAAGTCAGCTTATATACTCCTGGTCTATCCGACAACGAAGTTTTGTCTTTATTGTTTTGAATAAATTTACTTAGGCTACTTTTACACAGTCTTTCTTCAAAAAACGAGCAATATTATTGGTGGGTTTACCCAAATATGACAGGGTCCTATAACTGACGTTATCGCATCTTAAATTTGGGTAGATCTGATCCATGTTTTTATCTGATTATTTTACTTGAAATGTATTTGGAAATAATAAGGACGATATTATTATTATCATTATTGAAAGTAATTTCATTCTATGTGTCTATTCATTATTCCTGAACCCGAAGATTTCACCTGGTTTTTTCAAGTTCAGGGTCGTATTCAAAACATTTTAGAGTGGCATTTTCACACTGTATTACAAACTTTATAAGAGGTTTTAGTACCTTCGAACGATTGCTTTCGTAAATTGAAAAAATCTCCCGAGTTAATGCAACACTGAAAAATTTCAATGAATGGAAAAGTTCATGATATCCATTATACAACATGAACTTACATAGGAACTTCTGTGATTGACAGTGATTATAATAAAATGACTATATATCACATATATTTAGACTAGCAATCTAGCCTTCTGTCATCCCCAAATCTTTAACAACCCTTTTTGTGTAGCATATCTGAACGGTATAGACAGCTGAAAAATGAAGCGGGCCCAATAGACAAATGATGTGACTGAAAACACATTTATTTAACGTGTTCTAGATAACTCACCCCAATTCCCTATTGTATGACGGTTGTTAAAACATTAGTTGGCATGCTGTATATTATGATAGATTTTGAACGAACCCCGTAGGGCTCAGGTCTGGAAATTTTATTCAAAAAATAAAAAGTCTGAGCTGCAATAATTTGAGGATGTATCAAAATATAAACATATTCATTGTATGTTTAATGGGCAGATCATTCACCAAATACTCCTTTCAGGAAAAAACGATTTTTTGACTTCATCTTGGAGAAGGTATCGAAATGAATTTCACTGAATGAGTTCGAACGTTCATTGTCTAAAAAAGTTGTTGATATATTTCAAAATTTCAGAAAATTTCGGACCAAAAATAATCAAAAGGGTTGAAACAGAAAATGTTGGGCAAAAATAAGTGTATGAATATGAACCAAGCAACTAAAATGAAATGAAAATTAAATAAAATAATCAATACAAGTAATGCGAAGTAAAAAAAAAGATAAAATAGAAAAACCAGCTACTTCACGATGTATCGATTGTTAGTATCCACAATTGTTTTGGAGTGACATTTAGTTTCTTTTTATCCATTTCCCAGCTTAATTATTCCATTTTATATTTCAATTCTGTCGATTGTATATATTTGCACTCATTGTGGGTTGACACTCATTGTCAACCCACTTAAAAATTTATTTTCATTTCAGGTCATAATAATTTGTTTGCCCTTACAAATCGCCGTTGGTACAATATTTGATTTTTTATAGCCATTGCTTATCCACTTGCTCTCATTTTTTTATATTTCAGATAACTCATACGAATTTTCCAATCAATTATCTTTAGTATTTTCTATAATTTTAACATTCCATTCTTTTTCATTTTATTCATTTTTCAGTAGATCAAAAATTTCTCAACTCTTTTTCTAGACAATGGAAGTACGAACTTGTGAATCTACTACCATTTTTTTCTTGTGTGTAGGCCTTTTGAAAACTCAAGTTTAACTACATAACATAATTTTATTTCAGAATAGACACAACTGGAATTCAAATACATGTGTGTATTACCTATACGTATTATATATGAAAGCAAAGAAAAAAAACATTCCAATTTATTAATTTTTTTCAAAAACACAAATGATTGTACATGAAAACACAAATAATTATACATGAAAATGCAAAATGATACTCAATAATAAAAAATGAGAAAGCAGCTTTATATATTACAAATCATTCGAAGTAATTTTTGCTTCTTTCTTCCAGTGTTGCTATTTTGTTCAAAATGGCGACATTTTCATCTTAATGCCGTTGGCTCATACTTAAACAACAGCACTATGGTTAAAATGTCAACAATTTAAACAGTATTAGTCCAGATAGTGGGAGTAGTTCCATGATTCAAGGCAACTGGGCTCAAAGTAATACCATGATGATGATAATGGTGATGATGACGATGATGATGATTCTTCGTTTCTTGTTAGAAATAATACTTTCTCACTCCAGCAGTAGCTTTAATTTTCCATACAGGTTTGATATCAACAATGACATATCAAGTTGGATAGAAACTTTGCACTATATTTCCACTCATAATTCTTTTCTGAAGAAGTCATACGCAGTCATCCAGAAGCATTATCCAAAAAAATATATAGAGATAATATTTTATTAACTACAAAATATCGCAATTGTCTTCTTATCCTTATATCTTCAAACAGAATTTGGTATCTCCATCAAGAACATGTTTGTTACTTATATCAGCTTATATATAAATCCTTTTATTGTCTTGGAAGCTGTGCCATTTGATGAGTTTCTTCCTATGAAATCACACAAGCAACAGTGGAATCTTCAAACCCTTTGAGAACGACTAGCGATTATCGTTGTAGATTATATTCTTTAGGAAAAAACCTTTCAGAAGATATTCCACACTGATACCATTCTCCAACTGGAAGAGTTCTCAAAACGTGTAGTTCTAGGTATATCAAGTTAAACCCCATAACAATGGGTAGTTATATTTCACCGCGTAGTTTTGATACACGAGTATATCGATTGATTAGTCGAACACTTCCCATGAAAGTAACTGCACAATATCGATGTTCCAAGTTATCTAGGTTTCCTATGGTGTTTGAGTCTTTAATCTGGCGAATTGGTTTCGAGTAGTAGAAGATATAACTTGAGTTCTGGAAGTACCTAGGTGTGTATACAATAAAAGTTTCTGAGGAGTAGACTTCTGGTATCCAAATTGAAGCCAACAAATTCATGATGTCTGGTTCCTCCACTATTGTGTACCTTCCAATAAAAGTCTGCATTTTCGTATCAATAAATTCTAATTAGTTTTCGATACTCAATTTCTTGTCTAGACATTTCATCACAAACATTCTTGGGTTCGAGAGACACATTTTTCAATACACTCCGACACCTTTCTCACACATTTCCACAAACCTTAGGTTTCCTTTCACGTATATAAATACTCCGGATCACCAGAAAACAAAACAATCTCAATCTAAATTGACTTTTTCAATGTATAGCCATTCGCTGTTGAATTCTTATTATTCTCCTTATGCGTACATTCATACATAAACGTAATTTCAACCGTTATTTTCTCACTTCAATAAATAGCCTCCACAACAAAGTGAAATTTCAACAGGATTACATACAATGAGACTGTTTGCAGTACTAATTGTTGGAATACATGCTAAAAGCTGTTATAATATTCATTTATGCGCAATGAATTCAATAGGCGAATAGGCAAGTAACCCGTTCCGCATTCTTGCGTGATAGAAGATTGTCAAATTGGAATTTGTTTGGATAGCTATATTTTATGGAAAACGATACTTCAACTGTATTTTGCATTGAATACAGTGATTTGTCATTGTTTTCTTCATGGAAATATTTTCCGATTACGCTACACACCTATACATATTCAATACATCAGAAAAATGCAAGCGAATTAAGTTTATGTAATTCTCATGATAGTTATCGTTGAGTTTTTTCTTGATTTCTCAACATATACCAATAACATTCAGATTGAAACATTGTTAGAGTTTATTATTGGATGTTAACTCACTGACTTGTTATTATTTTCTCAAAGCAATTAAATTCGAGTGATTCGTTATAATAATAATAATAATAGTTTATTAACCATTTGTTGGTACGCTAGGTACATATGGTAGGTCCTTACAGTATATTATTACAATTTGTTGCACTAATAATATACGGACATATGTAGAAATAAATAAGTAAATGAATGAAATCTGTCAATTTGTACAAATGATTTTGAGTGTCTGTATATAAAAATAAAAATAAAATTAAATAATCAATATTGCTATCCACTAAAAAGGTAAAAGTCATGTAAGATCTGTAACTATCGAATTATCGTTTATAAACTCTTGGTAACTAAAATAGCACTTTCTAAGTAAAAAGATTTTAATTTTATGGTGAAACAATTGGTGATTTGTTTCAGCTGATTTGGTAACTTATTATATGATTTGTATCTGAAAAAAATGGTACTCATCCTCTTCGAAAGTAATTCACATGTGTGGAGAATTGTGATTATTCAGCTCAGGTTTTTTGAGTGGTAGTATGTCAGATTTTATGACATTGATGAAACTAATACATACTAAACTTAATCAATTTTCATATTTTTTCTCATGAGAGGAAACTGTTCTTCTTCGTTTAGTTTCTTCAGTCTTGTACAGTTCGTTTAATCTTGCTGAGTCCATATAGAAATTAATTTTTCGACAACTATTATTCGTTCCAGATTGTAGAAAATTTTTATTATTATTAGACTCATTGCAGACAAAATTATTGTGGTTATTTCGACTTTTTTTCAAGAAGGATCAAATGTATTTTATGCAAATAGTTTTTTTTACTGTTTTTCAACGGTTGGCAAATAAGGTGCTTCTATTTTATTGGCTAACAAATTCAAAATTCTTCATCTATACGTTCAACACTTACAATACCGCTATGTTTCCAGTGAGAAGAAATGGATAAGCACTGAAAGTGAACCTACAAAAATGGTGATCACTGAAAAATTTGTGGTAAAATCACAAAATACTTCAAATAATTCACACAGATTTATTTACTATTACTATAACAAGTGATTCAATTATGTATGTATTTCTTGTGATTCTCTGTGGATTGAAAAAATACATAAACTCAGACGATATTCGATACAAATATTTCCAGCTGCTTTCAAGTTTTGGTCAAATTACAGTACAAGCTGTAATTTCACAGAATTATATAAAAAGCTGTAATTTTACCGCGATACCTTCCAAATCACCGTTGTTTCACAAACAATTACAAGAAGATTTGTCACCATTACGAAAAAAGTCATAAAAATAAAGAATAATCCCTAAGGTCACTGTTATTTCAGAAAGAGTTGCGAAGAGGTCCTATAAAATTACAATATACATTGATAAAATTCTCTTCATTTTCATTAACTGTAAATCTAAAACCTGTAAATTAGAGAACAGTTTGAAGGGAGATGAATATATGTATAGAGCTGTAGACAAATTGTAGAATTCAGTATTCAGGTATTGCAGCAATTGCTATTTATATATTGACGAAAAATTGTTGAGATATTACATACAATCACAATTCACATGACTGACCTATACACTCAATGCTTATAACTGTAAATTTACATCTTACTTTCCATAATGTGCGGTACTGAAAGTGTGAGAGAATTGTTTACTTTTCAAGTGATATGGTCATATTACTTTCATCTTGTAAATTTTTAGTATGACTGAAATTTTAATACTAATTTATAAATTGACTTTTGTAAGAAAATGTCTATTTCCATAAATAATTTTAAGAGTTCCATAAGCCTTTTGAATAAGTTTTTTTCACGTGTTTTATGAATTTTAAATTACTTTCGAGAATAAGTCCCAGACTTTTCGCTTAATCTACAATGAACAGGTCCTTGTCAAGTATTTTTATTTTTATTTTGTCTTCAATCTTCTCCCTGACATTTTTTGGCCCAAATATCAAAACATTTGACTTTTTTGGGCTGTTAACTATACAATGATCAGTTGCAGTTTCAACAAAATTATTGATGTCTTTATTAACTTGTGCACAAGCCTTATCAACGTCTTCAGGTTTGACAGAGATATAAATCTGTGTTGTCAGCGTATAAATGAGAAGAACAATGTCCAAGGGGGTTAACGAGCTGGCTGGTATAAATAGAAAACAGTAGTGGACCTAGGATTGAACCTTGTGGCATTCCCGACTTATTCTAGAAAATTCGACTTAATGGCTGCTACTGTCAGACTCTGATATCTTCCCCTCAAAAAATTAATGAAGAATTCAACACTATCTGCAGATATTCCTATACGCCCTTGTGGAATACTTGTGAAAATGCTCAAAAGACAATATGGTGGTTTATTGCATTATTTATAAGACCTCAGCAGAGAATAATTCCGATATTTCTCATCATGAGTAAGTTGATCAACTCCATTGGAATATAATTTATTAAAATTCATTAGCCTAGTAATATGGCAAGATAATACAATGAAATGTTTGTTAAACATCCCCTGATGACTCTTCACAAACTATTGAGTTTTCCCAATGTTGAGTGATGATGCATTTGTCAAATGCATATTTCTTCCCTATGGTATTGTGTTATATCTCAGAGTAACAAAAGACAATACAGAGGCCTTTTCCATCCTTACATTGAAGGCAGCATAACTTTGTTTATTTACGGAAAGTAAGTTGGAAATGTCTTCTGTTCAAATAGTTCCTACAGGAAATCTGATTTATTATTAATGATTATGGAAATGGGGCCAGTTTTTCTACCACCTACTAGATTTTTATTTATGTATG
>WOGN01000048.1:0-36628 GCA_015342105.1 Leptinotarsa texana | reverse complement strand
GTAGGAGCATGTGGGTGGCCTGGGCTTTCCTGGGCTCTTCCATAGTGATCAGACATTTCTTTATAACAATTTTTTTCACTCTCTCAACATTTTCATCGGTATTACAGTTCAAAGTAGACTCATAAAAACGGACAAAACTTTTGAACCAACCTATATTGAATTTCGGTATTTTCTCGCAGTCTGCATAACTAGATGATTACCAGTATATAAAAAACAAAATTTTTATATGTCAAAAAATGTATATAACTCAATTTCATTATCTCTTATGTTGCAGAGCATTGAGATACGAAGATCTGTCCCTCAATCCCCAAGAAATTGTTGAAGATTTGTTCGATTTTCTCGGACTGTATTTCCACAGAGATGTCAAAAGATTCATCGACTCGCACACTAGGATCAACGTTGGAGGGGTATCAAGTACTTTCAGAGACTCGAAAAACGCCCCTTTTCATTGGAGGATGGATCTGAACTACACTGAAGTACAATACATCGAGGAAAATTGTGATGAGGCCATGAAACTCTGGGGATACGTCAGATCTAAAAATGCCAGTAGTATGCGTGAGTTCAACCCCTTGACGGCCTATGATATCAAATGAAATAATATTTGAAAACGAATAAATTGTCAGGTTCGTTGTGATGATAGGCATTTTAACAAACTTAAGACGAATAATAGGGTTCAGATTTTTTAATGGTGTTATTTGAAAATCATCATTTTTATTGATGCAGATAGGATTCATACATTTTTAGTTTCAAATATTGCGGAGAATTCAGATGGCTCTGATTTCATTTGAAGGTGATTATGACTCCTTTGCATGATCTACACACCTTTGTATAAAGTTACTTTTTAATTTATTGTTTTCTTCCTTTCTTTGGAAGATTCTCACATGTTTTGTATGAAAATGTAGAAGTAGAAAGCCAAAACCTTTCCTTGACAGAAATTAATCTCTCCTAAAAATATACCTCTTTCAATTTATACTAGAAGTTGTTTCCAAGCTATTCCAAAGAGCTTAAAATACTGTTATTGACCAAATTGTATTCTGAACCGCATCAACTAGATCAATTCGTATCTCACTAGAGCTGAAGATTTGATGGTACTAACCACCAAATATTTCTTTAAACCAAGATTGATTTAGCAGTGAATGTGCTAGGCTGAACGCCGACTTGGGTCATATATCTCACTATAATGGGTGCAGAGATAGTGTGCTACACTTGACACATGACCCCTGGGTCTTTGGGTCATAAGGTCTCACTATAATGAGTGCAGAGATAGTGTGCTAGACTGAACGCCCGACTCATGATCTTTGAGTCATAGATGTCACTATAATGGTGGCAGAGATAGTGTGCTAGACTTGACGCATGACTCATGATCTTTGGGTCATAAGGTCTCATTATAATGGGTGTAGACTGGTCGCCCGACTCATGAATCTTTGGATCATAAGTTCTCACTGTAATGGGTGCAGAGATAGTGTGCTAGACTGGACGCCCGACTGATGATTTTTGAGTCATGAGTTCTCACTGTAGTTTATCTGGCTGACAGAACTGCAAACTACCATGATACCGCGTAGGAGAGTCGGGTAGTTATTAACATAGCCTACACAGAGCGTGAGACTAATGGCCATAGTTAATAATACCCAGGACACCAAATAAAAAATTAAGAGCCGTTGAATCTGGATTCATAGAAGCAATTCATATTACTCGTGACACATCAAATCATTGTTTACAATACAATTTTTACAATGAGTTCGAGATAAGGAGGGTTAGAATGCAAAAATCGGCAATCATAAGAGAGACAGTGTTGCCAAAATTAGAAAGAAATTGAGCAGTTCAGAGTTTGTTTAAGTGACGTTTCAAAATATAAGAAATTCTGATTATGTTTGATACATCAAAGTAATTATTTTTTTCGGTCTGAAATTTATCATGGCGATACGTCATGACGAATTCATTTGAAAAGTGGCAACTAGGAAGTGTTTTTTGTTTTTATATATCTCCTCAAATAACGAATATCAGTTCTTTTCGAATATTTTCGAACCCATTAGGAATTTTCTAAATTTCAAAATGCCCTTCAAATATTCTCTCAATTGAGAAACATTTTTCTAATGAAGAAGAATAAATTTCATCACTTCACATGAGAAAATATATCATCTTCAACTCTAAAGACCTCTCGATCCTAAAATTGAAAAGGTTGATTTTTCGATCAGACAGTATTTTCCTATCGATTATTTGATCTCACAAACATCACAAAGTATCTTCAATGAACCTGACTAGATAATTTGAATTGGAAAATTTTCAATCAATATTTTCCAATTCAGGCCATTCTTCACTCACTGTGCTGTTACTTAGTTTTAAGATAAATAAGAGCTGTTCCTATTTTTTAAACGAGCAATGATTTTATTGGTGCTACCAGTTCAATAACCCGGGAGACGATATTTTATTTCTTCATTATACTCCTAGTATATTGTTAGTATGATTTAAATATTTTTATCTTGCCCTAACAGTAATTCAAGTGGAATTCTCAAATTAAGATTTCTCAATTTGAGAATTCCACTTGAACTTACATTTTTAGTACTTACTGATTGAATTGAACTCACACATCTTTCAATTATTTTTAAAATCGTGTTGATTCAACATGATGAATTTTATTTCTACAAATATTTATATTGAATAAGGATGTCAAGCTTTAATTTTGTATTCTTCAATGTTTCATATATTTTTCCATTGTGTTCTATAATGAAAACTGTAGCATTAATGAACACTTTTCAATCACGGTTTCATTGTTTTCAGATAATATTTTCAGAGTCTATTATAGTTTTGTTATATTTACGAATTTTACTAATTATTATTGGAGTAAAATTGTTGGTGTTCATGTTAATATTATTAGAAACTTAGAGTTGCGTATGAGGAAGCTTTTTTTCTGTACCCACCATTGAAAGCTGATAGATCCATGGTTCTGAAGGGAGTTAAAATGCATAAAAATATTGCAAAACCTGCCTGAGTGATTATATATAAATCAACAGAAAAAAAATTCATCTTTTTTCAAGTTTTCATTATGGAGACCCAGAAAAGACAAACCCTCTAATTCCGAATTCACTTACAGATTCTAACTGTCATGATATAATATCTGGTAGAAAACTTTCACTTCTAAATGATATCACATGAGAAATTTGTATGCCCTTCAATTTGGAGTTACAGATGAAAAATATTGTATATTTTCACATTTGATTAATTAATTTAATTTGATAAATTAATGATACCATACAATAGAATACGTGGCAGGCAGAAGATTCATCCTCCAGAATAATAGGGATTTTTCATGTCAGAATCCTGAGTTGCAACACTCTTTTCGACGCAGGTTTCTCCAATCTAATTGGCGTCATTGGAAGTTTGTCAAGATCTTTGGTTCTTGAGAAATTTCGACTGAAATGGTAGACCCATTTCGATGAAATACACACATATGCACGTTTTACTTATTCGATTTCAAGCGAATCAATATAACTGCTACGGAAAAATTTCCAAAGTTCGTAGCAGACATCTGAAATAAATCGTTTAAGTACAACTCAAAAAAAGTAAAGGAAAATTTATTAATTCAAGTACCAAATGACTTATTATAACGAAGGATGTGTTTCTTGGCTGAAAAGTTTTATGGTGAGATTATATTTGTTCACACATTTGCTATTTTCTTGGGAGTAGGTTTTTTGTGACTTTCTTCTAGGTTTCAAACTCCCACATTCTGAAAAACTATTGAAAATCTAAATTAATAACTTTTCACTCTCATAAATTTTGCCTGTCAAATAAAATAGAATTGAAAAGTGATTTTCGAATTGAACATTAAACTAAATATTAAGCCTTTTTTTCTATGTTTTTCATCACTTTTATTCGTAATTAACGTTACTGCAGTTTCGTCTTATAAGGACATTTTTAAAAAACACAAAAGTTTTCAATCCTCTTTTCTTCATTATGATCTTCTACCAAGTAGTAACGGCTACATCCATCAATTTATTAAATATTAGCCTTTTTCTCACTGAAGTCTGTCATTTTATTGACAGAAAATAGTTATTAGCAAACAAGATATTAGCATATTACAAGATACGTTTAGTTTGCTCAAATTGAGTCACTTCTGGAGAAATTGTATGCAATTTCTTTACAAAAAGGGTTATTAGATATTTATGTAAGGTTCGTTATGGGGATTCATATAGTCCCTTAATTGTGAAACAAAATAGATATTTGAATATTACTGGAGTTTTTTCCTAACACCAAACCGTTATTTTACACCCCGACACGTGTTTCGATCACCTCTTGATGATGATCACTTGGTGATCGAAACGCATGTTGGTGTTGGAAAAAAACTCCAGTAATATTCATTACTATGCGTTACAAGAAAATAGCTATTTCTTTTTATTTTGGGAACGGTGTGTCTTATCCATAACAAATATAAAAATCAAATCAGTTATTTTATTGATTTATCATTAATTTGAAAAGAATACAGAATGAAAAGAAACTCAGAATAAAGTGAAAGAATTGCTACTGATATAGTATGGACAAATTTTAGCAAGATATCTGTATCTTGATGAATTTTTGAAAGCCACTCAAAATAACAGTCATTCATTTGTAGCTTCTTGTCATATTAATTGATGAAGTTTAACGATCAAATGAAATTGCCAGATTTGTAAGTCAATAACTGAAAATTGTTTTGTGGAACAATTGATTACATGAATATAATCACAGTATATAACGAAATACGAAAATTTATCTTTTGTTATGTTGAAAACGATTTTCCATGTCTCGCACATGTTGTTCATTTTTGAAATCTAGACAACCCCTTCTAAATACTATGAATTTATGAGGCTAATCAATTGGTCTCAGGAGTATACAGTCGTGAACATGAAAAGTAGCTTCCTGCAAACGTCAATTTGTCTGTGACCATTGTTTGTGACAATACAAGATTTTTCTTCAATTTGATGTCTAAATTGATGGTCGCAAAAAAGTTATTTGCTCAATTGCACATATTTTCGATACACCACATTTCGTTGTTTTGTTGGTCTCCCTATTACAGTCAATTGTTTCGGTGAATTTAATTGAAAATAGGGATTTGAACGATTATATCAGTAGAAGCATATCTTGAACCTAATTAATACTTAAATTTATGATAGAACTGATAATAGGAGTGTGCCTTTGAACAAAAATAAAAATAGGCATTAAATGCAGCACTGTGAAATTGAATTATTAGCAAGCTTCTCACACACAAGTTTGAAAATGTCCAACCGAATTTTTGACCGTGTTATAAACGCAAACCACTTGAAGAGCCTAAGCATCTAAAATCACACACCACAATCACATTTTGGGCTTCCAGTGATAGATATTTTCTAATGTTGAAGGATGTTTTCGGTATTCAACCGCTTGGGCTGTGCAAATTTCAATTTGGCTTTCGAGAAAATTACAGTAATAGGTATGAATTGAGAAATATCTGGAGCTACACCATTGTTTTTTTAAATTGCTTGTCAATTCAAGAACACAAGACACACCCTCTCTTCAGATATTTGCAGAATTACGATATATTTAAATTTCTTTATATTATTGTAGCAGTGAAAAACTTATATTGATTTTATACAGTTTTTAGTATGTTTAAAGATTTGTCTGATTTACCACCTGTTAGAGGGGAATAAGTATTTATAAACAATTGCAATGGTAGAGGAGGGTCGCAAATCCTTAATCAAGAATATTCTTACAAGAGGAATTTAGGAATTAACTGACTATCCTATCAGAAAAGATGGTGGATCGGGACACATTTTGACACATACTACATTTATATAAAAATAAATTCATTTGTTGCAATAGGGCGTCATACAGTTCTGAAAATATATTAATTGGTTGTTTTTGAGTTCAAACATATTTTTCAAGTTTGTATTCATACTTTACTTTTTGTAGAAGGGTTCAAAATGAGTTGATGTTATATTAAAGTACCAGTGTTTTTGAACAATGGCAGAACCGTTAACATTTTCAGAATTTTGTGATGAGCCTCTGTAGTTTTGAAGGTATCATTTTATGTATTTCGAAGCATAAGGAATAACTAGTGTATGATAATTTGTGATTTTTATTTATTTTACATACTTATTACATAGTTTTTATGTAGGCCCAAGGTTTATTGTATTTGTATTATTGGAAAATAATAAATAGTTATAGAATATGGAAATGTTTTTACTGGTTATTTGTAATGGAAACAAAATAAGAATTTGTGTATTCAATGATCAATGAAATAACAATTTTCGTACTTGTATGCCGAAGTTTACTGTGTTTGGAACATTAATTCAGTTAAAATGATGTAGACAATTTTTCAGTGACACTCGTTGAATTCAAAGAAGGAACTGATATGATTCCTAAATCATCTAAATGTGTTTGTTTCATTAAAATTTTTTTTAGCCGCCTCTCTGCTTTGCCTTTAGATTTTTCTGATTGAAAAACATTGCGATGTTGGGAACTCACTCAAAATGATCGACCATCAACAATTTCAAATAGGATAAAGACTACTTTTCCACGAATTGTGTTATTTTTTATAATTGCCCATTTGTTAAGCTCAATATAATGAAAAAATAGCGACTTACCAAAACTTTAGTTAAACTCCTTATAATAAAAATGTTGGAAATAATGTTCATAAAAATCAAAATCATCCTATTTAGAGAAATATTTATACTTCAAAAAAATGAAAGATGTTTTACCCACTTACAATAACGAAGGAGGCTCGACCCCATTAATTTTCTGAATAATATTGAAGCATATTTTACAAGAAAATAAACATTTCGAAACATTCATTTCTCCCAACATTCCAACACAGTAGGTTCTGGTAATGCCTGCCGGAAAATAACTACTTCCCCGGCTAATACCACCTTGGATATTATATACAAGAATTTAATATGCAACCACTGAAAAACTGCCATGAGTCCTTGAAAGTGATTTTTGTTTTTAACATTCTTAGAAAACAAAGTACCTGAAATTCTCTATACTATTGATTTTATTGTACCTGACGTAAGACTGAGAAGAAGAGACAATCCATTTCGTGTCTCAAACAATTTGTCTCCTCTTCAACAATGTCTTGAAACCGTTAACAAATTGGTGAGGAACTGTGAACTGGATATATTCAATATAACAATAACAGAGGGACAACTCCTTCGAATGCAAGGTCATTTTATTATTTATTGTTGCATATTATTATATTTTATATCGATTTTAACTTTATCAATGGTACTAAATGTAAAGATCTTTAAAACAATTGTGCATCATGTAAGTGGAAACCATTCTGTTTGTTGTTCAGTATAAATAAATTTCTATTCTGAAAATTCTATATCTGAGGGAATTATGCAAGATACCCCATAGAGGTTATTCTTGGAGAGAGTTCAATTCAAAGGATCCAAAAACTCAGGTTAGTTATTCGAGCCAAAATTTGGTCATTACCAAGACACAAATAACGTGTAATTTATAAAGTGTTTTTGTTTGTTAGATGTTTAATATTGCATTGCGGTGCTTCAACTGGTACCTGAACTTTTGTAGGTGGGTGAAACTGAATTGCCATAATTTGTTCTTGTCTTCAATAAATTTTCATAGATTGTTATCGCGTGTTACTCATCACGTACCATTCGTGGAAAGGGTGTTATGTGTCATCCGATCATAGTTTTTAAATGTCATTCCACACTTTTCATACCCTTAGATCTGCTGCAATACTTTGAATTTATGCAGTAACTTATCTGACTGAAAAAGTTGCTCTTTTTACACCTGTACGAACTTCTCCATTACAAATTTCATTCTCATGAGACTGTAGAAGGTGAGTATCAGCAAAGAGGTCGATAAGAAATGATAATACTAATGATATGCAACAAAAAATCAAACAGCTTTATTTTACTGAAATAACGATACTTGAAAACAATACACACATATTCCACTTGTTGGACAACCAAAAAATACAATGAAATTTACAGGTAATTAAAAAACATTCACATAATAATTGCTAAGTAAAAAATTAAGTTAACAATAAATATTTTCGTTTAAATAACTCAGTCATATAACTTGGTCCATTCCGGAATAAAATCAATTTTCCAAATAAATCGACAACTAGGAAAAATTAACAACTTTAGGTTTGTACTGACGTCATATGGCTCAGCTACAGATCCAACATAATCAAATTTATGAAGTGGTTTATACATTTCACTGTATAATTTTCATTTTATTACAGAACATCAGATGAGGACAACATTCTATAAAGTTTTGATTGGTGACTCACATTACATAAAGCTTCTTCAATTATTGCTCATTTTGTAAAGAAACTAGGGATACAAAGTATCCAAAAACCATGAATTATGTTTGTTTCACACCTCCTTGAGGTAGGAGAATTTTCAAATGTCTCCCTCTTTCTATTCCTCTGGCTGATTAGAATTTTGTTTTCACAGTTTGATTAGTCAAGAAAAAGTCATTCTGTACTATTCTAATGGCAAATGACTTGGTTGAAAATGGGTGAAGTTATTACAATACACGATGAGGTTTTTTTTAAAGGAAATCAGTATCTTCCATGAACCTTTAGGCTTCTTGTTACTTTTACTGTGTAAGTTGTTCCCCTGGGTGGGTGTAAAATGCTTAATTTTCAAAATAAAAATTTTTTTTGGACGAGCTATGGCAATTGTCAAGTTTTTTTTTTTAGCTTTTTTTCAAAACGTGATGTTTTTAGAAAATATTAGTATCTTTGTCAGAGTATACAGCATTGTATGCTGTACACTTTGACTGAAAAAAATTCTATATCGGCCAAACCAAGCAAAAACTGATCTAAGCACAAAAAAGCATACATAAACCCATTAACATATAAATCAAACCTCGCCATACAAAACAAACATGACCTTCACTCACCCGAAAACGTCAAACTCATAAAACAATAAAGGAAATAAAATAAATAAAGTCAATAAAGGAAACTGTATGAAAATCTGGGAAAACCTTAACATCCATAAATTCAAAAGCCATAGTTAACTTATCCAGGAACAAATACAAATCAAAACACAACTAGACCTAACATTCAACATAGTCCACAAAACAATGGACATTCCTAGAAACAGTGAACCTACAGAAACACCAACACAAAGGATATTACCTGTTGTAACCCAAGTACATACATCCGGATGAAAGAGAAGGACAAATACCTACCCAAATTCTAATTAATGAAGCATTAACAAATTCACTAAAGGGATCTAATCGTATAAAAGAACAAACAAGAAGATAAAACTGTCAGTATGAGTATATAAAACATTCATTTCCTTCAGGAAAAAATGAGATGAAATTCAACCAAGTGATTTTTCATGAGAATAGTTTTTTCTAAAATGGTACAACTTTATTAAAACTAACCACAATTCACTTCACAAATATACGACTTGTACTTTGAAAAATCTTTTGATACCGTTTGCAATACTATTAAATGTTTCCATTGCAAATAATGAAAGGAATAATTTAATACATTTTCTTAAATTATTAACTTTTTTCAGTATAGAATACAAAAAATATTCTATTTATTTACCACATTTAAAAACAGATCTACTACGATTTCATGAAAAATTTCATTCTCACTGATATCTGCTCTAATTGAAAAAAAATGCCCTAGTTCTCCTAGAACTGTTGCATCTGCATTTTTTAATACTTCAAGAAACGTCTTCTTCATTCACCTCTACCATAGTTTCTTCAGAATATTTGCAGTCAGGAGATCCACACTGGCAAACAAAGGATTTGCATTTAACCAACCAGAATTTTTTACCATAATCAAAACTGGAAAATATAAAACTTAGTCATAGCATGTAAAATTTCACGGCCAAAGATAACTTTGTCAGAGTTATTTTCCGGGTTTTTATGCCTGAGTTTTTGTCTACAATTATGGTAGACATTGGAACCAAACTTCAACTGAATAGAAGTTCACTAAACTTACATTTGTATAATCTTCTTCGCTCGTCTCTGAAGTCAGCCTAGCAAAATTGAAATCTACTGTTGGAAAGTTTCATCTCCAACGCGGTTTTTATAACATTGAGTAATACACTGACGTGAAAGACGTCACTGAATCACCATTTTATTGATTTTATATTACTGCTTTTACAAAACATACACTCTTTACTTTTAACTCCGAACAAGAACTTCCGTATTATTGACTTGCCATAAATATACTATAGTATGTAAAATAGTCAAATATAGTACTCTATGTGTCAAAGAAGATGAGGTAACAAAAAGCGGAGCTCTTGTTGTCTACACTGATCATTCCAGGTTGTTCAGAGTTTGCATACTCAACAATACACAAAAGTTTTCAATTCATGATTACACGACTCAATTATGTTTACCGCATTTCTAGACAAAATGTCAAACGTTAAAAACCTACAGACCATGTCAACAAACCCGAAAAATGACTTCATTAACACAACTCAGTCACAAAACACCATTCAAATCAATATAAAATCGTAATATCCCTCTACCTTAATTCTTCTCCCAAGGTAATATCTTTGCATGCAAACAGTGCTATCCTGGGAAATCTCAAGTCCTGATGATCCGTGAATACTTTAATAGGTTGTAAGTTTGGCGTGCAGGAGTGGTTGATGAATCTGGCAAAATTACCATAATACTTGGCATCTACGCAAAATGACTCCAAACCCTGAAATTAAACAAAATGTTTTTTTTTGCACTCTCTGAAGTTATAATTCGGCTTTATTTGTAAAAACAACCCTTTGTCATTCACCCTCTCCCCCTAACAACAAAAAAATTCAAATGGAGGTAAAAGTCAAGTGACATCCTATTTGAAAGATCTTTCAATTTCATATCCAATTCTGTTTGGTTCCAGGCCAAGTAGTCTTGATGGAATGTACACAGTCTTTGACTAGGTTGGCCATCTATGATAAGAAAGTATCTTGTGCTTACCAGGTTATATCAATCAACCAATCAAACATAACAGTTATGGAAGCTTTTGAACAAAATTTCGGAAGATCATTTATAAAAACCAAAAATAGAAGGGGTTCCAAAACAGAGCCTTGAGGTACCCCTCTTGATATACATTTTCTTTCAGAATTCATTCCATTCACACAGAGCAGCTGGCTACGATCAGTCAGGTAAGATCCCACCCAATGCAATGCAGAGCCACGTATACCATAAAACTGTGATTTGTGTAACAGTATGTCATGGTCAACGAAGTCAAAGGCTTTGCACAAATCAAAAAATAATCCTAAAGTCTACTGTTTCTTTTCCAAGATTTCCAGCGTATTTTTAATGAGTTGATCAATTGCACCAACTGTAGATTTATTTCTTCTATAAGCATTCTGACTAGAAGAAAATAATCTGATTGATTCAAAGTAATCATATAATCTTTGATAGAAACAGTATTCAATAATCTTAGAAAACTGACTAAGTTGCGATATAAGCATGTAAGATACACAGTCAGATCGAGAGCCCTTATTTTTGTATATTGGCAAAACCTTTGACATTTTCAGTATATCAGGAAACCTCCCCTCAATAAAAGTGGAGTTAACTATATGAGTCAAAGGCTCAGAAATCACATTGGCAACCTTTTTAATAACATGACCTGGAATTTCATCAATACCGGACAATTTATTTTCACAAACTTTTTTGATAACTTGTTCAATTCCCGTTTTAGTTGCTGGATATCAATAAATATTTTGATGAGCGGATGACATAACTGTGTAAGGTTTGAATATGCTACTACTGACAGTTGAGAAATAGTCACTTCACAAAGGCTGCATAT
Organism: Leptinotarsa texana; assembly: GCA_015342105.1. Lineage (NCBI taxonomy): Eukaryota > Metazoa > Arthropoda > Insecta > Coleoptera > Chrysomelidae > Leptinotarsa > Leptinotarsa texana. The sequence goes on along the minus strand of WOGN01000048.1, from coordinate 24,876 downwards.
AGCAAAATTATCACAAAGAAAGTCACCACCTACAGCTCTACATATACCAAATGAAAATGAACTTGAATCAAAAGGAATCATAGCCACATTAAAAATAGTAAGATACGGTAGAAAAGAAATATATATATACAGTTTGATCGAAATAATTATTGACACCTGTCACATGTCTTATAACACATGTGACATGTGGCACAAAGCGAAAATGGAAAAAAGGTAATTTCTGGAAGTATCTAATACGAAAAAGTGCAGCCTTAAAATATTCGTCTGTTCCTGTGTACTCATCGAAATTTATTTTTAATGTTATTTATTCATATTGAGGTCCATTAGGGAGTATTTTATAGATATAGAGTCTGGCGCACACTTGGTTATGTTCTAATTGCTCGAAACGTCTCCTTCATGAGCCTTCATTAGATTTTCTCAGAGCATCGTTGTATTAAGTTAGGAACCTTTGTATTGATCCTAGATACCTAAATACCTACTGTTTTGGAGGCTTCTCTAGTTTGTTGTCAATCTATGATGAACAGTGGGACAATGTTTGTTGTAAGTAGATCTCCAACAAATCGTTCTGCTGCCTCTATATACTCTAGGTATATTGAATCTCTTTATATTTTTCAAAGGGTTCTGATAAATGAAATTATTTTCGAAAGGAAAAAAGGTATTGATGGTACACCACGATCTTCATTGTTTAAGAGCTTTTCCATGTGGAGACCTGCGTTTGTGTGGAATAAACTTCCTGAGAAAGTCTTTCTAAATGAATTTATTCTCCAGCGATTCAAATCCAATGTGAATCGCTATTTTTGCACAGGCACCGCTGTTAGAGTGCCTTGAGGATTTTCCTGCAGTGCTTGTGTTTTATACTTGAAAAAATAAGGAAAAGAAAATGTTTTTTTATGATTTCAGTTATAACTATACGGCTTGCTGAAAAAAGTTTGTTGGAGAAGTTGTAGAAAACATGAAGATCAATAACTTGTAGACGAACCATTTTTGACATAATCTGGAATTCAAGAGAACGATAGAACATAGAGAATATAAAGAGAAATTTTTTTGAAGATCTTCTAAAGGAAGGAAGGAAGCCTCATTTTCAAACAAGTTATTCTATACAAAGATATGTAGACCAGGCAAACATACAACTTTCAGACATTTTCTTTGGGATAATGAAATCAATGCATGAATACTTTATTTTGCAGAGAAATTGACAGATGAAACTTTCAAGATTGCGATTGGGCGCCATCTAGAGAGAAAAAAGGAAAGGGGGGTCTTGTGACACATCAATATGAAGCTCCTGACGAATACTTCACGAATCGAGAATATGAAGTCAATATCTTTACTTACTACAAAATGGCGAAATATTAAATAATTTTCTTGAAGACAAACACATTAATATCGATATATCTAGAAATATTCCTTCATATCTGGCAATTTTAACAACCCGACAAGGTTTGTTGAGTTATTTTTTGTTTATAAAACGACAAAAAATATCAGTACGACAATGGACATCATTTTTCAGTTGAAAATTCTCATTTATTTTTCGATTTTAACAGTTTCACTACTCAATAATCTCTAAAATGTTCAATTCTTTTCCATTGATAAAAAAAAATTGAAGCAATTTCATTTACGGTGCGACGCGTAACTTTCTCGAGATCGAAAGAATTTTCAATGAACATTTTCCGAATCGTCCTATCTGTAGAAAATATTTGAGGGAACTCGTATTCAAAATCACAAATACCGGTAGCATACATAACAAAAAGCCCCCAGGTCATCCATTTATTCCGGAAGAATAGCTAGTGCAAATAATTGGTGAGATGGTAGTAAATCCTTGACAGTCTACTTATTCCATCGCAGATGTTTGTAAACTCTCTGCTTCTACTGTATGAAGACTTTTGAAGAGGAAAAGGTATCATTCATACAAAATTAAAATGGTACACCAATTAACTGAAGATGACCCTGATCGAAGAACAGAATTCTGCGAAATCATGACGGACATCATTGCAAGGCATCCTACCTATCTCCACAATATTTGTTTTAGTGACAAATGTATATTTTCTTTGAACCGAAATGTTCACACACAAAATTGCAATTGTTGCAGTGACACCAACCCTCACGTTTTCCGGGAAACACAATCCCAATATCCAGAAAAAAATTACCGTTTTGGCAGGAATACTGGGAAACCATATTGTAGGACCTCTATTCTTTGATCAAAATTCAACAGGAGAACTGTTTTTGATAATGCTGGAAACTACTGTTGACCGTCTCACCACTTAAATTGTCGAAGCGAATCCTTATGAGTTTGATATGGATATTTTATTCCAAAAATTTGAAATACAAGTATCTTTCACGGTCGTTGGATTGACCGTCGAAGTTCTACAGAATGGCTAGCCCGCTCACCAGATTTGACGCATTTGGACTTTTTTATGGGGTTATCTGAGGCAGAAGGTGTACGAAACTGAACCTGTTTCTATAGTCGTTGTAGTCGTTGGAAATATTGACATTATATTCTTGGGTTCTGAAGTATTCAGGAGCCTCAAAATGATGTGTCACAAGACACAAGGAGGTCATTTAATTTTGTTTTCCCAGATGGCACCCAGTCGCCATCTTGAAAGTTTCACCTGTCAATTTCACTTCGAAATAAAGTAAGGTATTCATGCAATAATTTCATTATCCCAAATTTCAATTCTTTGAGTTGACACGTTCAAAACATAAAAGAGGGGGACATTGTAGAAAAGTATTGTAAAAAAATCTAAATTTCCAATGCAAAAATGGTTATAATGAAAGTTTCAGATTCTTTTATTTTCTATAACTTTCTTCAATAAGAGTGGACATCATGAAAAATGATTTTTTTCTTCCAAAGTCACTCTATTTCATTCCCATACTTCGGATAGATATGATTTTTTTTTACTGAGCACGATGTTTTCTACTTTTTCTGTTATGAAGTTTTGCTCTTCCTTGCAACTCTAACAAACCTCTGCATTATTGTATAAATTTATTATTGAGCGTTTCATCCAATATTTGATATATTTTAATTTTTTTCCTTCCAGTTTTATTGAATATTTTCAGATTAACTTTGATTCATGGGCAGTCGTTAATATGTCAATGTATTTTGCATAACTATTTGCACGTGAATATGTTTCAATTGAACAAGAGCTTGACGATTGTATTTAGCGTTTTCTGTTTGTTTGTGATCATTCGTCGCTAATACCCCCATAATAAAATAACCGTATCGAACAGAAATATCTGTTTTGTAAGTCACTGTTTGGAAATGAAATCAGAGCTTCAGTGTAGTAGATTACGATGAAATTTTATTTGTAACTAACGTTACAAATAAAATGTTAACGTTAGTTACAATAAAAGTGGTAAAAATCATAGAAATTTTCATTTCTCTTTTCATCAAGATCTCCTACTACGTAGTAACGGCTACATCCATCAATTTAGTGAAGTAGATTTCTAATCGGTGAATAACTAGAAAACAAATTGGTTTCCTTACAGTCAATAGTTTTTTCATAGTGTTCATTCAATTCATCTGAAAGTTGATCTGAGTCAGATGTGCTGGATACATACACAAAAGCAAGAAAAATTCATGGACGAAGCACTTAAAAAATATGCAAACCGCAGACACGTATTTTTAGATCATTATTTTTTTCAAGTACAAAACACAAGCACTGCAGAAAAATCCTCAAAGTGCTCTTAGAGCGGTGCCATGTGCGAAAGTAGTGATTCACATTGGTTTTGAATAACTGGAGATTAAATTCATTTCGAAAAACAACGTCTTGAGAACGTTTTTTCCATATAAACGCCGATCTCCAAATGAAAGGGTTTTTGAACAGTGAAGTTTTAGGTGAACTGAGTTGAACCTCGAAACGATACGCAGCCACAGTCCGTCGCGTATTTCTGATATGTACCGCTCTTGGTGGAATCAATTGTGCCAAGTCATTTGAAGACCTCCCATGAAAATATCTGTAAAAGGAAGACAAATCTCCAACCTTTCTTCGATGTTCCAGGCTATCAAGGTTGCACGTGATATTCGCGTCTCCAGTCAGGCGGATGACCTTTTCTGGATATAATCTAACAGCTTCAGGGTATGTTTATGTTCTCCATACATGAGAACAATATTTCAAAGGAGGTATAATCTGAGGTTCATAAAGCATCAGAAGTTGCTGAAGTGGGTATAGTTTTCTGGTTCGGAACAGAGTTCCAATCTTTTGGGGAGCAACCTTTGGAATTCCAGCGACATGATTGTGCCAAGACATATTGATGTCCATTTTAACCACCAACAAACTTATCGAAGCAGAAAACGGAATTGTCTGACCTGACAATATTATATCTGGTTTGGAGACATTTATCTTTTTGAAGAAAACCGATATCTGGGTTTTTGTGGCATTCAATTGAACCCGGTTATTTTCACCCAAATTCGTAATTACTTCTAGATCCTCATTACTGTACTATGCCACTATTCATTGTCATTTGCGATAGGGGATTTTGAATTGGGGTACGGGATCGTCCGTGGAAAGGATTGTCATATTACAAAAGTCGGCTGTTAGAATAATTGCTAAACGTGGATGGAGAGAGTCATGCAGGAGCTCTTTCACAAATCTGAAAAACTTGTTACGGTTGTTGGGATATATGTTTATGAATTATGTATTTTTGTTTATGGTAACACATCAAGTTTTTTATCGAACGAGCAAGCTCATGAATATCCAACTCGCAGCCCCTAATATAAATATTTTGAAATCAAGATTGAAAACTTTTTTAATTCAAAAAATTGCTACTCCTTGGATGAATTTTATCGATGATTTTATCCCCCTTCATGTTATCTGTGTTTCTTGTTCATTTGACAAATCATTTGTAAATACCTATAGTTTTTTTATGTTTTTTTAAGTTGACGTTTTCCTTGTTATTGTACATTGAAAGATATATTTTTCCATCTTTTTTTAATTGTACCTTTCAACAAGTGGAATATTTGATAATAAATGAATAAATAAAAGGAAATTTAGATATTCAACCTCCTGCTGCCGGTGGGGATATGTATCCGCAATCATAGTCCTGAAATCCAAATGTTATGACCAGGCAAGTGTGCTGTCGTCAGTGAAGCAATATAAATGATAAAAAAAAGGTTGAAGAGAATATTGATCCCTGGGGAACATCAGCGTTGATGGTGAATGTATTCGAAATGTATCTATAGACCGCCACTTGCAGGGAACGTTCTTTTAGGAAGCTGGAGCGCCCTACACAGAATTGATACCTCATGCCATACATGATCAAATACCTTAGAAGGCATTGTTCCAAATACGGGTTTCATGGGTTTCATATGGTATAAAGTCGCCTGTTAATCTTTGTTTCTGAAAGCCATATTGATGATCGCTCAAGATGGTGAAACCTTTGAAATATTTGAGAATATGATGGTTTACTGCTTTCTTCATGATTTTTTATATCACTGATTGCAAAGTGACTGGTTTACAGTTAGTTGAAAGAGTTTTTTTTTTGGGCTGAATCTCTTTTTTGTGAGACAGGTTGAAAAGTCTCCAAAATACTGGTGCGCACTTTTTATGTTCGATGATGGGCACTTGACTTCATTACTTCCATTCTTTCTGTGGTAGATTCACAATTTTTTTTGTATAGAAATGGAGAGGTAGAATCTTTTTTTCCCCAATAATCAATCTCCCCTAAACATATACCAGTTTCAATAATAACCGATCTTTTTGCATTTTTGACGTGATATCTTCAGTATGTACTTAAAAAAATGTCATTTCGAAAGTTTGAAACTTTCGTCTTCATATATTCGTTCATTTTCAGTTATTAATAACACTTTAGTGGAAACTTACTTTCTAACGTTCACAATCAATCCATCGGCAGATTTACAGATTCACACAGATTGAAAGAAAAAAATACTTTCATCAATATGAGATATATATTTGATGTTCAATGTTTCATCAAATATTTGAATTATAAAAAATGAATACATGATATCATTCAACAAACATCATTATTTATAACATCATATACGCTTTATTGTGGTCCCGATTATCATCTCATCACTATTATAATCGTTTGGAGTTATTTTAGTATATCTGCGGCCCTTCCCGGAAACCATTATGTGACTGATATGTAGCATAAACAGTGTTCACTTGTAATGATTGGGAAAATATATTCCAGTTTGTTGTAAACATTGGTCGGAGCTCTCAGAATAACACTGGAAGTATTGGTATTCCCAATAGCAGAAATTCATTCCAGGAAGGACGAATAGGGAAAATATCATTACTTTTAGATATATTTCTGAAAGCTCCCACAGTTGCATACAATGAAAATGGCGGGATTGCATATTTATCAGTAAACTCCTAACATTTTCTTAAACAAAGGGGGATGATTTATGATAGAGATGAGTCAAAATTCGATGTACTTATCAAAATATGGAAGCGGCATGCAACACTGCTTTCGAAAAATGTGATACAACCCAAGTAGTTTGGTCAAATTACACCAAAAATAAGAGTGAAGTTACCCTAAATTCCCATCAAGCTGAAAATCAGTAATATTCTTTAAATATGATAAAAAATAAAATTTGAAAGTTCCCATCTTTCTCCTGTATGGAAAAAATTCATTCAAGGTTAAAAGTTGAAAAAATTAGTTTTTCGCGATTTTCAGCAAAACGGTTTTATCATACAAATACTATGCAAAAACTTGTAGCTCATAATATTATCTACAAAAAATGTATCAATACTTTTTTCCAACGAGTTACCGTTTTCGAGATATAACGATTCAAAATCATCATTTTCTTGATCTTTGACCTTGAATACAATTTTTTTCATACATAGGAAAGAAAGAAAACTTTAAACTTTTATTTTAAATCATATTTTAAACAATCTTACTTATTTTCAGTTTGGTCAAAATTGATGAGACTGAAACAAAATACTAGAATTTTGGATGATTTTCAATTAAATATACAGCAAAGTATAGCATTTCAACAATGAAAAACGGTTGAAGTTCCATTCCAAAGAATCTTTTAATCTTTTTCAAACACTATTGTTTTGATTGTAACTTGAAGAAATGAACTTTCGAAACTATTATGCAATAAATATTTTGAAGTATTCTGCTGGAAATATTACCGTACCGTATATTTTCATCAATTTTCCTTTCAATTTCACTCTAAACATAAACGATATTAGCATAATTGAATAATAAATTTATCATGTTTCCCCCTGAAGCATAATTGTTAGTGTTTCCATGTGTAGTTGTGGAAATGAATATATAATGAATTAATTTTCGGTTGGTTATTATTGAACGCTCATAACGAATAGAAAAGGTAAATTGTAGTAACAGCTACATACATACATTAATGTATAACTTTGAAAATGCCTTCATGGGACAAAACTACAATAATTTTAGTTATAGGTTAGTTTAGTTAATAAAAGTGGCAAAACATAGAAAGTTTCTATTCTTATTTCTCAAAAAGGAATGGTTTCACCAAAGTTTCCAGGTTTTCGTGACGTCTTAATTTTCTAACTGAACCGATGGTGAATGATTTTATAAACATTCCTAAAATTTATTTTCAACTCCTTATACTACGATATAATGAGTATTTTTTTCTCCAATTCACATTCTAGTTGCTATAACATATGAACTCCCCGTATCAATAATAAATTTCTTCAGCTAATAGCTTCCAGTTCTGAGTTAGTTATTTATGTGAAATGTCATTTCTTCTAAAGAAAATTGTTATGGTGAAGATTCGAAATTATTCATTCCAAATATATTTCTGTTCTTGTGAAAAAGATTTAGTACACGAATATCAACTATATTCGTGAACGAGATTTGTTCTTGGTCTTCCACCGCAGCCTTCGCTGCAAGAATACTGTATATAGGTGAAAACATAGCCCAATATCAAAAACAAGGTCTTCAGTTACTCCTGCTCATTCTTTATGGACAGTTAAGTCAAAACATCGCTGTTAGATTCACAATGCTTTGTTTTTGACCTCTAGTTTCAACTAGTTACCTTGCAAAGTACAAAACAATGTAATTTTTCATAAAAAATATTAACAGTTGTACAGTTGACTCGAAACATCGCTGTTGGATCGAGAATGCTTAGTATTTTGACCTTTACTTTCGACTAAATGAATAAATAAATAAAATGACTAGTGTCAGGTCAGCTGCTTGCCGATTTTTTTAGTTGACGGTTGAAAAGCTGAGTCAAAACATCGCTGTGAGATCGTGAATGCTTTGTTATTTGACCTCCAGTTTCAACTAGTTGCCTTGCACAGTACAAAACAGTATAATTTCACATAAAAATATTAACGATACAAAATGAGTATCAGGTCATCTGCTCGCCGATTTTGTCAGTTGACAGTTGGACAAATGATTCAGAACATCGCTGTTGGATCGAGAATGCCTTATTTTTTGACCTCTAGTTGCCTTGCACAATACAGTATAATTTTTCATAAAAAATATCAACGATACAAAAGGAATAGTGTCAGGTCAGCTGCTCACTGATTTTGTCACAATCACATATGGAAATTAACAAAAAAATGGATAATTTCTTCGTCATTACGTTAAAATCGAACGAGTAACGATAACCCGCATGAATGATCAATTGTATTTTGATCGAGCTAAAGAGGGGCTCAACAAGGTGGAAAAGCGGCAAAAACAAGCAGAACTAAGACATTTCTAAATTAAAAGCAACGCAAGCAAGAAAGAAACTGTTATAACTTTCAGAAAATGATGGAAGATTGCTGACAAAAAATGCATCAACATTGTCGCAGCCAAAGAAGTGTTAACAGATGAAGAAAAAAAGGAAACAATTTGATAAAGGTGAAGATCCGTTAGATCCAGAAACAGGTAGAGAAGTTTCAAAGTTTTTAAATTCAATTTCAGTTGATAATTGTTATTTCTCTGATACTTTCTATAATTGATAAAAACATAAATAAATGGTACGTATGGTACATAAATAAATGGTAATGGTGAGTCAGCAAATATTTTTTGTTTCACGAACTCACAGAGAACGAAAAATCAGGAATATCCTATACAGAGGCATTCGAGGTAATCTGATGCGAGAAGAAGGAAATGAACATGGAATATCAATGAGATGCTTTCTCCTGAATATTTGTTTTGTATGTGACTGTCCTACACTGATATTTTGGTGTATTTGTTTTGAGGATTTCATAAAAGAAACAAGAAAAATGTAGTTAAAGACGATTGGATATATTTAGCCAGTCCAGCTAGGAGGAATATCTCATTTGAATTCCTGTTTCTTTGGCAAAGACCGTGAACCAGTTCGGAACTCTTCGAAAATAGATGAATAGGTTATGATTTCTTAGGGATCAAACATCAGACTGATAATCTGTGGACACCATGTACAGCCTTGAAAGTGGTAATGAAAAGGGTTTCTTTATTTTCAAATATCTTTTTGAAGGAAATCACCAAAAAATCTGAATTCCGAATATCTCAACAACTGAACAGAAGATTTTTGATTCATGTCATGTGAATGATCTCCAAAAAGAAATGATTTTGTTATTTAACTGACTCTGTATCTATCACGGTTTTTGTTTTCATGTTTCATTAGGTTGGCTGAATTAATAGACAATATATAAAATGAAATGGAAACATAACAATGTACTATACAAATGACTTTTGATCTATCACAAAATTCAGATATGAAGATATACAGGTCCAGGTTTCTATCATCATATGTTTCTCAGGAATATTCAGTTAGGGAAAATATTATTGAGTATATTCTTTTTTTCGAGAATATAATTATAATTTTTCAACATAAATATCATATTCGAGAAACACTTTATTCTGAGTGCAATAAAAGATACACCTGGAAAAGCCATTGTATGACGAAACACGTGTTGCGTTTTTCTAAAGTTCTTCAGTGAGTGAAAGATATGCCTGAAGAAGCTATTGTTTAGCAAAACACGTGCTGTTTTTCTGTAAAACTGTTTAGGAGTGAACATACGCCTGAAGGTGTTAGTGTCTGATGAAACACGTGTTGCGTTTTCGTAAAACTCTTTAGTGAGTGAAAGACATGCCTGAAGAAGCTATTGTTCAGCGAAACACGTGCTGCTTTTCTGTAAAACTGAGTGTAGGAGTGACGACACACCTGAAGGTGATATTGTATGATGAAACACGTGTTGCGTTTTCGTAAAACTCTTTATTAAGTGAAAGACATGCCTGAAAAAGCTACTGTTCAGCGAAACACGTGCTGCTTTTTCGAAAAACTGTTTAGGAGTGAAGACATGCCTGAAGGAGCTATTATATGATGAAACACGTGTTGCGTTTTTGTAAAACTGTTTAGTGAAAATCTCATAATGAAGTTTTTTTTAAATACGTTGTGGATTCCATCACATATATAAATATCATACTATCACATTACACATGTGGCCATTATGACGTAATGAGAATTTTAATCGTGTTATAGCTCATTTGAAAGGTTATTCAATTCTCTATTCAGAGATATACACATTAACATGCTTGTTTCTACATGGTAGCCAAGAAACATATTCAATTCTTGAATTATAATGATTCACACATTTCACGAGTTACGTTAGGAATTTTCAATCTAATTCTATTTTTTGATTTTCAATAATTTTGTAGTTCATCGACAGTCTATATCAATGTTTTAAACTGAATGAGAAATAAATCAGTCCCTAATTTTCTCTAAAACACTTACTTGTTTATTTCATGAGATGAATGAATAGTGGCTATATCAACTGAAAAAAAATATGTATTTATTTTAAAATATCCTACCCACTACACCATTTATACAATCTACTGATTATGAAATCGAAAAAATGGACACGTGAATTGAAATGAATAAATTACATGCACACTTTTTGGTATGTGAATTTAATTTGATTGAAAAATTTTAATATTTTTCTTGACTACTTATATTATATTGATGTCTATATAACAGAAAAGAGAAATAAATCATTTTCAAATAAGCTGGCACATTATTTCTATTCTCATTTTGAAACATTATCAATGACGTTTTCACGCCCAGATGGATAAAATCACTAGTTTGACATATATGCCAAAAAATCATCATTAAAAAATAAAACAACCTGTTTTTGGGATTTTTCTCCAAAATTGACTAATCTTGACCTCACTCTATATACTACTGTGTTCAAAAAATAGAGTGAAGTAATGCCACTTGTAGCAGCGTTTTTTTTCAGATCTTTGATGCTCTTCTTATATGCGCTTTTTGAAATGTTCTCGAGCTCTCTCAGTGATTCACTTCATATCTCCTCAGTTGTCGCAAAACGTCGTCTTTCCATGGGTCTCTTCAATCTCGCGAACAGAAAAAGTCGCAATGGGACAAATCTGGTGAATACGGTGGCTTGACGAAGAATTACGAACAAGCAATGACGAATGAGCGAAGGCATTATCGTGATGCGAAATACCGGTCGTTTTCTTCGTATTGCTTCTCGCAAGAATAAGTCTAAGATAATACTCCGTATTTGTCGTTAAAGTATGTGGCAAGAACTTCTGATGCAGTACGCCACGGTAATCTAAGGAAACAGTGAGCAAAACCTTGAAATTTGATCAAACTTAGCGTGCCTTTTTTGGTCTTGGCTGTCCTGGGCTCTTCCATTGGAACGATATGACTTTGGGTCCGATGTCATAACCCTTCTAGACAAATCTGGATCGCCGTTTACATTATTCAGCAATCACTAAGCGATGTTCATAGACGACTTTTTTGGTCAAAATTCAGCAATTTTGAATCGAACTTTGCTTCCACACGCCTTCTGTCCAAAATTCACGAAAAAATTCCATGAGATGAGCTAATCGATATGCCGAAATCCTCAGCAACTCCTTCAATTCGATAATCCTTCATAACCATTTTCTCCACTTTCTCAAAATTTTCATCGGTAGTGGATGTGTTGAAGCGTTCAGGCCGAGTGTCGTCATTCACATATTCTGTGAAAAGCTTGTGAACATTTTTCTGACTCAGAGTACAATCACCGTATGACACTGTCAACCTTTCATGTGCCTCTCACCAACAAACTGAATATGATACAGAGCTGAAACTGTGAACATATGTTAGAAACGAGTGTATCAACATGAAAAAAAATCGCTAATTGAATGAACGTATCCCGCGAAATTTGACCATTCACCTTACTTTTTGAACAGCCGGCGAATACCACTCCAACCATCATAACAAACTGAATTCTCTACAGTAAGTGAAATAAATTTTGAAATATTAATCTTTTGCAACTACCTACAGAATAGGGTGTGGTGAACGTCTGTCGGAAAACAATTACTTCCCCGGCTAATACCACGCTGGATATTGAATTATATTCGACAGACATCTATGCAACATTTCTCACAGAGGCGAGTCACAGATACTTTGCTATCTGGTTGAGATCTTTCCTGTACTGACAAGAGGTAATACCCCGAAACTAGAGACTAGCCTCTGTGAAGTGTTGCATGAATGTCTGTCGGATATAGATCAATATCTAGTGTGTTACTAGCTGGAAAGTAGTTATTTTTTGACAGACGTTTACCACAACCTACTGTGTAGGTAGTTGGGAGAGATTAATATTTCGAAATTCATTTAAAAATATTTATTTCCTTATCCCAACAACTAAGCTGTTTCATTTATTTTACAAAAATTATTTCCTAACGAAAAATATTTTCAACAAAAAACTTATAGTAAACTCTAGTCACGATTTCTCGAAAAATCCATCCACGATGTTGATATTTCAATACGCCTATAGAAATTTCAGTATGCAAAGAGTGTACTCGTGAATTTTTCCTTGCTGGTATGAATACGACCAAAAACAGATTTCAATATTCAACAAAGTGTTCCACTTTTCAGTTACAGTTTCCATTCAATACGTGTGGGGAACGTTACATGACTCTTTCATAATTCCCATTACTGATGGAGGATACTCATAACTGATGAAGTAATTGGGCATAGAAATGAACTGGTGAAGGAAAATCGATATGCGGCACCTTCTGTTCTTGTTTTTTTAATGCAGCCCGGCAGAAATTTTGTGAACATTTCCCGAGCATTCATTTCTATGAGTGAAATTTTGTTGGCTGGCTGGGGTATAATTTTTTCAGGAGCAGCAACAGTCTAATGGCTTCTAACCCTTGAAATGATTGAATTTTCAACATCTGAGTGTTTCCTGTGAAATGTGAAAATTTCAACCATAATAGAGCAATACAAAAAAAGGCTGGTAATATTATACTGACACTTTTCCAGATAAGCATCTCCTGACTCCTGATGATGTCATCTCTGTTAGCGAAACGCTCTTGGGGGACAATATTTCAGTAGGGGCGGGGAAAAAGCTTGTCATAGATTGCCAACATCTTTTGACAAAGCAAATTGAAAGGCACATCAAAACAAAAGCTAATGAAAGCTTCTTTGATTGACGACTTGTTTATTTTGTTGAGATTTTTGTTCACTGAGAATACACTACAGAAAAGTATAAAAACACACTTTTGTCTATTTTCCACGATACTTTTATATTTGTTGACTAGTTTCAGTCATTACACCATTTTCAAAGCTAACTATATAGATTACATTCAAATCTGAGTAATGTATATCTACATTGCTTATACCTATCCTAAATCATTTGGTACCTACATTGTGTTACCTGAATAATAGGTCAGGAGAGGACTATTGTTCAGATCAAGTTGTTTCTTGATGATAATAGAATTGGAGTTTTTCATTGACTGGTTTATGTCCATAGATTCCAATCAATTCATTATTTTCCCTTTTTCGCATGTGTGGAGGATTTTTCAATTATCTTTTTTCTATTTTTTTATTTAAAATTTTGAAGATGTTCATACTTTAGTGGTTTTTTATCCGAAATGACATGTTCATGGTACTTTATATCAAAATTTTTACCAGTTTGGCTTGTATATATGAATTATCAACACAATCAGTAATGAAAGAACTATATTCAAATTCCACAAGACCAGAACACAAGTAGGTTAGTGTCAATTATGCAGGTGGAATCTCCGAGAATATTGAAAATTATCTTTCAAAATTCAATCTACAAATATCCTACACATCTAACGAAAATTTGGGGAACATACGTAAATTAGACATAGATATTGCGGCAAATGTACACATTTTCGGGTATACGTGCACATTTGCCTCCTCATTTGGGTAATGTGAATTCAGCTAACATTTACAATTTCAAATAAGGGAAATGTACATTGAATTCACAATGACCATGTCGTTTTGGTAAATGTGAGTATAAAAAATACGAAATTGCAAGTGCTAGTGATGTGACCAAGTGGTCAGAAGGTTTAAAATATGTTCAACTGATGAAAAACAGAGCTTTTCATGAGGGTTTAAAGCTCCATTCGGAACAAGAATGAATTGGGTTTGAAAACATCAAATTTACCTATGGAATATGTTGAACAGCTGGAAAAAGAAGAAGAGTTACAACAATTACTGGAAGTAGTACACACAGCCAATTCACCACATATGAAAAGTCGCAGGAAACGATGAATTTTTCCTTGAAACGTTGGATATAATTTTGGATGGTGGTTTATTATGCAACCAAATTGAAGATAAAGATGAAAGTTTTGGGTTAAATTCTGATCTAAATGAGAAGAAAATTTTAATTGATAATACTCGAAATGAAGCAAGGGAAAATTTTGAAAATCAAGTTATCAAAATGTGTAATTTTTCGAAAGAAAAATTTCATGCTGCTGTGATTGGTGAGAATGTTGAGAGTTTCCATTCCAGAGATTGATCGTGGTAAAACGAATCCAAAAAATTTGATTTGTGTTGTTTTGTCTAGAGATGACGAAAAAAATGTATATGAATTAGAAACTGAACAGGGAGTTTTATAACAATCACATTCTAGGCATGAATTCGCCATTTACGAACAAAAGTTTATATCATACGAAGATGTTCCTTAAGATGTTGAGAAATCGGTAAAAAAAATTATAGGAATGCAATCACTCACTGGTGAACAAGATTTTAAAAGATGCCTCTGTGAAGGAACATGTTACTGAGAATAATGCAGTTGTAAAAATGCTGGATTATTATGTGATTTCTAGTGCCACAATAGCAATCCTTGCACAAATAAATAAAACTTTTTTTAATATGAAATTTCTGTGTGTTTCTGTATAGTTTTATGAAATTCAACTGCTTCAATAAAAAAAGTATGTTATTATTATTATTTGTTTAATTCCAATCGTATTGGTCCTGAAAAACTAGGACGAAAATTGTATTTATGAATATTGGGATTATAACCTACGATATATTATATAATATCCGAAGAAAAGTATGTTACATTTCTTAATTAAAATAATTTTCATTATCAAAGCCTCTTGTATTAAGTTTATTTGAATAAATATTATTTACTTTATTTGTATTCCAACTTAATCATGAACGTAAGAGTATACATTTACCAAAACGTGAAGGCAAAAGTACACATTTGCCGGGAAATATACATATCCAGTATATTCAGTTCAAATATACCAATTTTTTGAAAAATGTACATATTTTACGGTAAAAGTGTACATTTTTCAAGAGTGTACATTTACCGTTACATATAGAGTAGGATGTGGTGAATGCTCCGCCATATATACAAGCCAAACTTGTAGAAATTTTGATATAAGGTACCATGGACATGTCATTTTGTATAAAAAATCATTAATTTACGAACATTTTCAAAATTCGTAACATGAAATAGATAAAGATAATTGAAAATCACTAGTTTCATCGATATACGGCCATCATTTGAGGTTATCCCAGGTATAGAAAATGTAGGTACCAAATTTATGATAGTTATAAGCACTGTAGGTATAAATTGGTCAGATATGAATGTAATCTAGTTAGTTTTGAAAATGATGTATTAATCAATACTTGTCAACAAATATAGAACTATCGTGGAAAAAAGACAGAAATGTGTTTGAATTGTTTTTATAGTGTATCTTCAGCTCATGAAAACTGCTCGGGTCTCCTTTGTACATCAAAACAACAACTCATTTTATTTACCCCGGTCTCCCTATAATCGATCCAAACCACCAAGCTTCGCTTCAAAGTATCTGTCATAAGGAAGATCGATGGTTGCCAAAGGGCTTCAAATATTCAGTTCCTCACGTTCGAAGCGCTACTCTCAATTTCCATTGTTGTATTTGTAAAATATTTCATGCTAATCCCTATGAACGGCCCGAGGAGCGGGAAAAACTCTGAAGCCTATGTTTATTACGCTCTTATTTCGGCACTGGAGACGCTTTATCTGGCTCTTTACGACTGAATGAGCGATATTCAATTTACGTTCCGTAATGTCTTTGTTCCCAAACTCTCCTTGGGGTTGGCGATTTTTTTTGTTCCGTTCAGTGAAAATCTGTTACTCCTCACCTTATTAGAATGGAAATACATTTAAGTGATCCGAATGAAAATTAAATAATAATTTCAACTTTGGGAAGGCATTTGAAATTAAAACAAAATTTTGTTAGAACAGCGATGAATTTTGAATATCACCAAAATTTTTCGATTTGTTGAATGGAAAATTTTATAAACTTGATAAGTTTAAAAAGAAATCATTGAACTAAATGAAAGAGAGTTTTATTTTTATGGGTAAAGTGCATCTATTTGATTTCGTCAAATATTAGATCAGATGAATGTCAGACATTCATTTTTGGAAGAGAGAAGAACTGTTAACCCCAATTTTGATCCGATTACATACTACTCTGTTCACAAACTGAAGTGAATTTTTTTTCCAAAAAATATTCATTTATTCATCATTTTCTATTTTGTTCCTCAGTTGCACACTGAGGTGGGCTACTTGTCAATGATTTTTTCAATTCTTGAAGCAGTTCTTATATGGACATTTTGGTGTGTCCTCGGCGATTCGATTTTAATATCCGCAATCGTCGCTAAAAGCCGTGTTTCCATGAGTTTCTTATGATTTGGAACAGAAAAAAGTCGCAGGGGGACAAATGTGGTGAATATGGTAGCTGAGGCATGATTATATGGAAACACTATATTACCATGGCATTAAAATAGTATTTCTATTCCTGACGGAATCATATTTTTCGAATAGATATCCTGCAGTCGGTAGCAATAATAGCATTTTAAAATTAAAACTGTATGAACATGGTGTTCCCCAAGGATCAGTATTGGGTCCACTTCTATTCATAATTTACGTGAATGATACGTGAATAATCTGTTTTGTTCGCCGATGACACTACGTTCATTTACTCTGACAAAAATTCTAGTGAACTATCTAGAATATCAAAAAAAATTTCAGAAAGCTCTGCCGATATATCAAATGCAAACAGTGTTCAATTACTTGGGTTAGTTGTCAATAGTACCCTCACTTGAAGCTGTCATATTTACTAATTGAGTAAAAAATTATCTAGACCTCTTTTTTTATTGCGTCAGTTGAGAAATATAATCAGTTTCGATACACTGAAAATAACATATTTCTCCTTTTTCCATTCTCACATCAGCTATGGCGTTATACTCCTGGGCAATTCTACTAGGGCTGTAAAAATTTTTGAATTGCAGAGAAAAGCTTTCAGAATAATTACTGATTCTGGTTATAGGGATCATTGTCTACCTCTGTTTTTGAATTAGAGAATAATGCCCTTACCCACATTATTTTTGTACAACGTTCTCATAGAAACTCATGAAAAATCAACTTCATTAATCAAGGAATCAGACTTTCATGAATTTCAACCTCTACAACAACTATCTTCCCGATAGTTTCAAAATTCTTAGTACGTGCAAATTCAAAAAAATAATAAAAACTTGTCTTTTCAGTTTTTGCTTCTATTCTGTCGAAGAATACGTGAATTATTTTAAATGATTATAATGTCAACATACATACATAATTTTGTTCTTATATTTTTGTATTCGTGTTTTTTGTTTATTTTTTTGAAATTTTGATTGTTAACAAAGTACTTTCAAGCTATTTTTTGACTAGCTACAAACATTTCATTATGTAACGTTGTGAAATTATCTTATCTTAAATTATCTTATCTTAAAAAAATTACTGTTTTTGGCCAAAAAATTACGAACAAGCAATGAAGAGTGACCAGGTGCATTATCGAGATGCAAAAGCCAAACATTGTTCTTCCACAATTGTTTTTTGCAAGAGATACATAACTTAAAGATAATACCCCTTATTGGCCTGGCCGTACGACCATGTGCATTAAGCCACGGAAATCGAAGAAAACAATGAGCGAAACCTTGAGATTTGATTGAACTTGTCGTGCTATTTTGGTTTTTGCCTCTACTAGGCTGTTCCATTGGGTAAATTGGGCTTTGGTGTGATCCCCACCAAGATACCAGTAATTTACTAAATAAATAAATCTTACATCGGAAATAAGCGCTGTTTCATTACGAAAATCATGATAAACAAGTGGCTATTAATAATTTGGCCTGAATGATCGATGAAAGAGAGTGTATATTATACATGCTATTTGTTCGTATAATTGTGGATGAAAGCGCTAGATTAGTGAAGGCTGAGAATTATTTTGGATCAGTTCACCTCAAATTTAATTAAAATATGTTTATTGTGTGATTTGAGCGACTTTGTTACAATGAACTTGAGCAAACTGAAGGGGTACACAGTAATGTTAATGGTTATCACACCTCATGTTATAAAATGGTAACTGCTTCGGGAAATAAATGCAATGTAGAATTTGTTACTTTCAGTATCCAGAATATAGTAAATAACATATGATCATTCTAGATTATGAATATATCTTCAACATTTTATTTGTAGTGAAACAATGACACACTGCAACTAGTACCCGTCTATTATCCTTCTCAAGTTTAGAATAGTATGCTTCTTCCTTTCATTTTAGCATAAAGCTTACCAACCATAACTTAGGACAAAATGTTCGCATCTAATCCTCTATCACTGTATTCGCAATGAAACTGCCTATTTCGATGTGAGATGCATTTATTCATTTATTAATGTATTTAATCATTTACTTATTTATTCATTCATTCATTTATGTATTCGAAACTTGGGATCCAAACAGGTAAATACCCATAGAATAATTCACTGATAGTAGTGGTAACAGAGATACTCGCTGTCAACAGATACAAGAAAAAATAGAAATTAATGAATCAATGAATTTCGTACATATTAACCAATTATTCATTATTTTTGACATGTGTTGAATATTTTTTTCATAGTGATTTTAAAGAAATTTAACGTAATAGAGAAAACATTTACTTTACTACAATATTTGTTGAAAGAATCACACATTCTAGTAATTAGGTAGTCTATGCCTAAATTTGTGTTGGAATTAGGACTGGCAAGTAATTTTCTGTTTCTCGTGTTCCTATGAGAAACGTGATAAAAATCATTAATACTAAATTGGGTGAGTCATATAATTTCATAAATAAAAACTATGTCGGTTATTTGTTTGAAAGTGATTGACAATGTTTCATGATGAATTTCACTAGTTCAGACTTCTATTGTCTAATATATTAAATGATTTGAAATCCTCGAAATATGTGAAAAAGAATAATTGAAAATGAATAGCTGAAAATAACAATTATATTAAGCAAAAATGACCTGAAATGAAATAATAAAGGAATAAAATACAAGTAAAAATAGAAAGATTGAACGAAAAATAAAGAAATACAAATAAATCAGTATCTGAACCACGAATCCAACCATCATCAATCAACTGAAAGAGGAATCATCAAGACTCTATTAGACCGTGCTTTCAGGCTCTGTAATACGAAGGAAGGTCTCGAGAAGGAACTAGACATCATCAAAAGTGATCTTCAACAAAATGGCTACTCTAAAGCAATGGTATAAAAGACTTTGGCTAAAAGACAGCAGGGGCTTCGCAAGGAAGAGATGCCGTCACAATCAGTGCTTGCATTTCCCTACATCAGAGAATTATCGGAGAGGAAAAGAAGAATTGGTTGCAAGTACAACATCAGAACCTGCTTCAGATCTGGTAACACTATCCGTAGCAGCCTCAAGAAAACCAGGCCACTAAACGCGGACGGCGTTCCAAGAATTGAATTTACCGGATATCCTGTGGAAAATCCTATATTGGTGGAACTGAGAAGCCGTTGATTGTTCGCATTGTCGAGCACAAGGAACACACACAGCGAGGGGAAACCAGCAAATCAGAAACAGCAGACCATGTTTGGACCCATCAACAAAACATCGAGTGGTTGCAAGCTGAGATCATACACAGAGAGGAACATTGGTTTAGGAGAAAATTCAAGGAAGCCGCATACATTCTGTTCAACAATGTATTCAGCCAAGCTAACGTAGAGATACGCAACATATGGAAACACATCATCAAGCGAAAAATAGCTAACTCCAGCCAGATGGTCATCTCCCACTGAACCAGTGAAGCGGAAAAATGGAAAGCGGAGATAAGTGAAAGTACTCGAACGACCCATGAATAGTCATCTCTCGGAGAAATCAGTCCATTTATCACCCGAAGACGATTGTAGATACTAACAATTGAAACGTCGTAAACTAACGTGGTTTGGAATCTCTTAATTTTCAATTTAATTTTCATTTCTATTTCTTTATTGTTTGTTCAATCATTCTATTCTCACTTATATTTTATCCAACTATCATTTTATTTCAGGTTAATTTTTGCTTAGTATAATTGTTATTTATTTTTTCTTTCGGTGATTTCAAATCATTTTACATATTAGACAATGGAAGTCCAAACTAGTGGAATTTAAGTCGGTTATCATTCTTCTTTGTTCTAGAAGTTGTACTTTTCAGTGATTGTTACTGCCACAGTCACATCTGAGAACAATACTCCAAAGAAGGTCTGATTTAAGGATATATAAAGCATCAAATGTTGCTGAGGTGTGAACAGTTTATACTCGACAACCCAATTCAACTCAGAAAAAATTAGCTAACTCAACGTTTGTATATTTTATAGTATTTCTACTATAGTTAACTTAGAGTAACGTTATCAAAACTTCACAAAAATCTTGTTGGGTTTGAGAAAAAAGTTAACTGATTTCCTTCAGCGGTGCCATTTCTACCATGTGTTACACGATAACATAACATAGTTGCCTACCGGCTATCGTACAAGTATGATGGGAAACAGGGTAAAATACTTACATTTTATGATTAGTTTCACGGGATTGCTGGTTCCTTTACCTTCAAGATTTGCCGCCATGCAGGTGTAATCTCCTGCTGTCGATCTAACAACATTCTGTAAAACCAAGCTCTGGTCACTCATGATGATTCCTGCTGTAACATTTTGAAATATTTCCATTCCCTGCAAAACAGATGTGAATATAAACTTCCGTATTTTCATAGATCTCAGAGAACAGAATTGTTATGAGAACATTCAATAATCTCAGTTGCATTTCATAATGCAATATGAAATAAAATTCTACCTCATCCCAGATAACTACATGAAAATATGAGGCTGACCAAATAACAATTTTTGTAAGATCAATTCGAGAATGGTTAGAGATAGATAGGCGTTTGAATTATGATAAAGTTGTGAGTACTATTAGATGATAGCAAAACAATTGCCCCCGGTTTTTGATTCCGAAAAGTACGATGAAAATTGGATTTTTTTTGCTGAATCTTCTTTATCCACAGATATTCTGAAAATATTTTCACTACCGATCATACCAGTCAGTTATATAGTATACAGAGCCCACTGACAGTGGAAATGAAACAATTACATTATAGCTCAACTTCTTCTACAATTGTACGACTTGAGAAAAACTCACAGAATTAGTTGGGGATCAACTCATTTTGGGTGTTACCTCAATTATTCAAATATTGGATAACAAAATTTTGTATGAAAATCTCGATTGAAATCTGCTATACTACATAGAAGGATCAAATTCGATTGTCAGAAACCTAATGAAAAAGCAAGTATTATGATGAAGATCAAGTTAGCGAAATTATCATGGATGTCGAAGGGGGTTGCAATTTCCACTATTGGATGGATATTGCCACAAATGATATAAGTCCGTATTTGAAAAGAAGAAAAGTTCTATGAACTGATTCTGGATGGATGATTCCGTGGATGAAGAAGAATCAGAAGAATCAGGTTTTTTCTTTTTATTTCGACACCAAGACAACTAGAGTCACAGTTAAAACGACCCCGGTAAACACTTTATTTCCCAAATATAGGACATGGTCAAGAATTTGGAAAAGTCTGGAATTTATAAAATTGTTGGTGGGGACTGGGATCCAAAATATTATATACAGACAGAAAGATCTATTGAATTAAGTTATAAGGAAATTACACCTAAAATATGGAAGATCAAAAAAATCGACTTTTTTGATGTCGAAGCAATTTTTGAAAAACTCATTTGACATCTATTAAAGAAGTTGAGAGATAAATAATCAGAAGGAATAACTGCAAATATCTGAATTTTTTGTCTATTTTTGGAAACGAAGGCAGATTTTGGCCTCCGAAACGTAAGGATAAATATCATATAATGTCTTAGCAATTTTTTGATGGGCAAATGTGTTGAATACGGCAAGTTACTGATAAATAGAAGTATCTTCTTCGTTAAAATCATTTTGATTTTACGCAGTAACTTATCGGGGTGAACTGAAATGTTTGTTTGCTTTTTCTTCACTTGTATGAAGTTCTCTATCATAATTTTTATATTTTTCAGATTGTGAAGGTAGAAAATACCCAAAAAATTCGATTCCATAGACTTCAGTTCATTAGGATTAGTTAGACAAGTTAACAGCAACAGGTATCTAGATACCTATGAGAAATTAGAACTGAGTAATCATAACAATACTATGAATAACGATGGTGGACCAATACCTAACAGTTTACTATATAGCTTGTTGAAATAATATTTTCAGTAGATTTACCTGACTAGTTGATAAAGCAACATTGAAAAATCAATTTCAATGCAATCAAGACTCAGGTACATAGCAAATGTATCTATAGTATAAAGCAGGACAACATTGTATGTAGATTTAGTTTGATCTTTTTTATGAATAGAATAAAAAAAATAGAAAATGAACAAATATTTGAAGATGAAAGTTATGCGTATTCCATTTGAGTAAATAATGACAAGTACGTTTGCTTTCGGACCACATTTATAATTTTTTATACTTTGGATATTTGGCACAATACTAAACACCATGATTATTATCTCATATCAGTTTGAGAGAATGTTTTATTCCCGTATCATTATAAACGGAACTTATGTTTATGTTCTATCCATATAATAATATACAGAATAATGATATTTTGAAGTTATTTCCAAGGCGTCATTTCGAAAACAGCGAAAAAGATGAATTATTTAGATCTCTCATGAAAGAGCTCACTCATATATGGCAAAATGGGAAAAGTTATTCCGATTCACAAATCGGGAAGAGTCACAGATATTCAAAATTTCAATTCAATCGTGCTTTTGAGTCTCTTTGCTGGAGTTTTTGAAAAATATGTTGCCAATGGAATAACACAATTCATGGACATGTTTGATTTAATGAACACGAATCAATATGGGTTCCAAAAAGCCAAGTCAACCTTAAATGCAATAGTGACGCTTGTAAATAGACTTTCGGAGGAGTTAGACAAAGGTACCAAAGTGGTTTGCACTCGATATTGTCAACCATGAAATTCTTTCAACAAAACTAGAACTGTACGGTTTCAGAGGAGTGGTACATGATTGGCTAAAAAGTTATCTCACAGACAGGATGCGGTATGTTCAAGCAAACAATCACACTTCGCTGAAAACAATAAATGATAGTGGGGTTCCTAAAGGTTATGTTTTAGGTCCTCTGTTATATCTGATAAACGTGAATGACATTCCTAATGAAAGTTTTATGATGTATGTAGACGACACCTCCCCCATAGCTACAGGGAGCAATATAGAGCACACAGTTTTGAAGGCCAATGAAGAGATCAAAATATCTGAGAAATGGTTCTCTCCGAATGGATTAGTTTCAAACAAGGAGAAGACAACAGCATATTTAAGATTTAATCACTCAAATAATAAACTCCACCACAGCTTGTTGCTAAAATCTAACGGCAGATCTATCACTCAAGCACATTCTATGGAGTTCCTTGGGCTACATGTGAATGAACGCTGTTCATGGACTACCCAAATGAATTAAGTGTGCAAAAAACTAGCTCCAAAGAGTAACCTCCTGTACCATCTCAGGAAGACTGTCGAAAAATCTGTATTGATGATAATATATTTTGCATACTTTCAGTCAGTAATGACATCAATAACTATATTGATTATATTGACTACAATTTGTGTAAAATGTTTTTAAAATCAATTTATCTTTTAAATATTTCTTTAAACCCATACTGTACTATACTGACATATTCTATGTTATGCTATACATAATCTAAAGAACTAATAAACTATTATTATTATTATCATTTGAAAGATATTTGTTTCGGGATGATTATGTATATTATTTTCATACTTACAATGCTTAGTATTCAATATAGAATCGCAAATGCTCGTAATTCATATGCTATGAGCTGATAAAAACACTAACTCTAAAAAACGAACCATCAATCAAAATCCGTAGATCATATGTTTAACATGCTGTCGCGTTTTTTAGTCAATTTTTCATTTCAATTTCATACTGTTGACCTTTTTATGTACGTTTTTAATATACCTGAACATCGGTTGAAAATACGGTTTTTTTTTCATTCTCCAAAAGGCATTAATTTTTCGCACTTATTTGCTATGAAAGTTTGTGGCCTACACGGCCACATAAGCGGTTGCCTCGTAATATGCAGCTTATAGGTACAAGCCTCAGAGTTTATTTCTTTGATAATGTTTATCAAATTTGCATTTGAAAATTGCGTATAAGTAGATATGTAATTGTGGGCGACAAAGGTAAATACATATTTTCTCTGAAGGTGGTTGTTGACAATGTTTTGTGGTGTATTTCATCAGTTCGGACTTCCATTGTCTAATCTAATATAAAATGATTTGAAACCCTGAAAAAA
>WOGN01000047.1:0-36899 GCA_015342105.1 Leptinotarsa texana | reverse complement strand
CTCCTTTCTGCTTTGTTTTCCGTTTCATTTTTTGATCTATTACTTTTTTCCTTTTCACTTCTTGGTCATCGTTTACACTTATTTATTTTCCTTCCGTAAACTCTATGATACCTGGTAAATCTGCAATATCTGCGAATATTTCTCCTCAGTACCGCTGTTGTCACCAACTATTACGCCTCCTTGAGTTTCTAACAAGCGCAACACTTCTAATGAAAACACTTTTTACACAATTTAGGGTATTATCCTCAAGATATTTTCATTATGATTTTGGTACTTTGTTCAAATCTCTCAGAATAGTCAACTACATCCAATGAGGCAGAAGTCTAGAGATTTGTGCGATACCTATCCTCAGTAATCGTTTTATTCATAATGACCATCTGATGATGCGGTTGAAATAAAATGCTTCTGTTCGTCAACCTAATAAATTGAAAAGTTTTGCTGAAATGTAAATCTGATAAAATTAATATACATTTTCAACAAATGAAATAGAATAATTCAATATATTTATAATTCAATATATTGTTGGTTATACAACAGGAAGAATATTTCAGTTCTGGTGAACTGAAATATTCCTGAAGATACTTCGATATTCGTTCGCATTATCTTATCATTTTTCAGATTCACCTTATTATTGTTCACTTACGCTATCATCTATTTGTCAATGAATCACTCAACATTAATTCATTCCGCTTGGAAATATGTAAATACATATTCAATTTCCACAAATGTCATTTGATTTAATAGTGTCTCGACGCCGAACAGAAGCTATAATTTTAAAATGTAAGTCGTAATAATATGAGGTGGCGCCACATCTCGGATGAAAGCCGCGTGGCACCGTCGTAGCGTCGTTTCTATGGCGACGCTATATCGATTGGATAAGAGGCGGAAGCGTCGCCAGTCGGTCGCGTCTTGCCACCGCAAACCATGTGACCTTGCTACCACCGACCGAGACAAATAGTCTTTGATTTGTAACTTGGCCAAAACGGCCTCTGCCAAAATGTTACTAGGATCTTTCATTGAGATTATGCTGGTCAAGGTCAATGCTGATTTATCATGTTCCCATGCTTTTTTTCTGAAGGTAGTCGAATTTATTCACTTTGATTTATTTGTTGGATCCGATACGGAAAATGCTACTCATCGTGAATAGAAAATAGTCTTCTCCACGTACCGAATTTGACTGTCTGACTTTAATAAAGGTGAACGAAGTTGATTTAGTAATCAGTAATTGAGAGAAAAAATCTAGAAAACATTCAATGCCAGACGACACTGATAGCAATTTTTCACTATTCGGGAAACTTCTGACCAGTTTATTTCTTCCTAGTCTCCAGAAAACACATTTATTGTTATTTTAATAAATACTTAAATAAAAATAGTTTGCCTTCGTTGCATATATACATTTTAATGAGTAAAATCTACAAAAGACACTGAAAAATAAATTCGATAATAATAAATGTTTTGAATTATTCAAATTCATTATTTGCATAGTGATTTATGAGAAAACCCTAATAATCAGATATGTATATTGAGGTGTCGACCAAGTAGAGAACCTTGGGGTATTCTGTAATGTCTCAGTAAATATCTAGAAGTATTGATATTTCGATGATGTGTATGTAAAGTAATTGTCAACGAGTAATATTGGAATGCTATCGAAAGTGAAATTTTTTAATTTTTCTCATAGAATCATAGGATTCAGGGTATCGAAAGCTTTAAAGTCAAGTAACAGTTAAGATGACATTTGTGTCTCATCTATAGCATAACGAAAGTGGATGAATTCTGTCTAGTTTTTTAGTATAATGTTGATGGCATTGGTTCATTTTGTTCACTTATAATTATTCAGATGCAATTGGATTTCATTTCCATCAAAACATTTTCAATTTATGATACCCTTCAATCACAATATCATGAATCGATGAACTTACAATTTTCAACAAAGAAACGATGATATGATTGTTATTCACTCTTAATTTTTTATTCTCTCAATTCAGTGGTGTTAAATGTAAGTGATCTAAATATCATCCGTTCAGCTTTTTATATATTTCATATAATCCTCCGTTGTCAGAACACAAGAAAGAGGTTCAACTAATTACTGCTACTATATAGTTGTAAAAGTTTCTCTGCTTTCTATTTGATGCAATTATTTTACTCCTTCTCATTTCTGTCTGCATTGGAGTGTCTTTTACATTTTGTTGTTGCTTAAATATCATCCGAAAGCTCTGGAAACTTTTTTCCAAGTTTAACCGCAAAATAAAAAAGTTTGTTCATAAATAAGTTCGTGCTGTGGTTATATTAAAATTGTTTGTCGCAAACTCGGTTTTCTATGTCAATTTTTGTTTGCTATTAATACGTTTGTGTTGCTTGACTCTGTCTTTAAACTTAATTAAAAAAGTTAACCTATCACGCTATTCTGGTAAGTCTTTCGTACTTATACGCGAGAAAAGGAAAAACATTGATATGCCATTTCCATGACAAATGTAAGAGGGGGAAGTTGTGTAGAAAAATACTCTAATTGGCCATTTTCCCACTTCATTGGAACTACTCCAGAACGCTAATGGCTCAACTTTAGGGTCGAACGATTTTTCATCGTAACGATCTTTAACTTGAATTGTAACTAACTCCCAAGTCCGTTGAAGTAATGTAGTAAATCGACTTCACCAGAGTTTTTGTGTTTCTCCCGGATGATTTCTCACAAACAAGTGAATATTGTTTTAATAAATCGATGGATGTAGCCGTTACTACGTGGTAGTAAATCATAATGAAGAAAAGAGAATTGAATATTTGATATTACCATTATTTGATATTACCATAGTGATAAATTCAGATTGATTGAAACAGAAAAATGTGAATATATACTGTATTGAAAATTGTCGCGACTTCATGAACTATCGAAGTTTGGAGCACCCAGTATTGCCTGTTTTGATTAACAAAAATGAAATTGGATTTGTCAGATGTTGAAATAAGAATTGTCAGATTGAAAGTTTTTGATATCTTCTGCATTTTCATAAAGTTATTAGTCTTTAATAACAGTTTATTCCATTTGTATACAATACGTATTCTTCACCGGGTAGGTGCTGTTTTACGAATTTTTTATAACATATAGATTAACAAAATAAAATAAAAGATTATAATGGTGTAAACATATGTGAACGCCAATGGTTACATAGTACACTGTACAACGTCTCAAAAGAGAAAATAGTGCGGAAATGCATAGAGTAGTAAAATTTCAAGATTGTTGAGAGATCCCAGAAAACTGTGACTGTTTTCACAGAAATTGAAATAGGTTTATCAGTTTTCTTTAAAAAAACTGATTGGAGTCAAAAAGAAAGTGATGTGGATCTTTCAATTATACACTCAACTACAGTAACTTCCATAATGTAGTTGTTGTTGAAAAGGATATTGGTGTGTGAGTGGAACTAATGGATTTAGCATTTGATTATAAAGAAGTGTTTGTCAAACAATAATGCTTTACAACGGTTTTATTCGACAAAAATCATGTTAATGAAATTGGTATCTTAATATAACAACAAATTGTCTCTTCTCTATTGATACATTCACTGGATTGGTAGATCTGCTTTTCATAATGAAAGTTTTTTTGCCTTCTAGGGGAGAGTTAACTGCCGTTAACTTTTTTTGATGTTTTTCAAAACTGGGTCTTTCATACACACTCTCCATACTTCTTCATCTTGATACAAAAAATGTTGGAATCTTCCAAAAAAAGAAATGAAGCAATCGATTTCCAAAATTAACTTAGATAAAGATGTGTAGAAGTAACTTTCAGACACAAACTGGTAGAAAAAGCTCATTCGAAAAAGCTATTTTCATATAAACATTGAATTACACGAAAGAAAAATCTTTTCGAAACACGTTTATATGAATGCTTAATTATACAAACAATACTTTCCGCTATTCCGTTTGTATTCCAGATATTTGTAATGAAATCACATCAGATATCATGCACAGGATTCCCACACAATATAATTATTCAAATTGAATTATTGTTAGACCATTTACGAAGTCGCATTATATTTACCTGAAAACAAAGGTTTAGGCATTAACAATGATTAATTTATATCCCTGTCGGGTATTCGACTGCTGGTTTTATCATACAGGATTAAATTGTCAATTTTGTATCTCTGAAAACAGCTCAATTTGTTACCTTCGATGAAGGATGCAGCGAAATATCAATAATATGAGGTTGAAGAATGAGGTTCACCAAAATATAACTACGGTGTAATTAATAAAAATAGTTTGGACACGTTGAAAAATATAACTACTCGAAATCATTCAAATGACGCAACCTGCATCTGTCTTTCAAATAACCTTGAAGAGGCATAAGCCTATAGCAGAGCCCCACACAACACAATACACATTCATAATTGTGTAAGTATCCTTAAAAATCAATAAACATTTTTGACTTGACTTGACTTGTCTTTCAAAAGGTTTTCTTCAGAAAAATATATTCTTCCAATAAATAACCTCAGCCTCAGAGGATGAAAGTGAAAGTAACTTTTTTTTGGAGAAACTGATTCTGTTGGTGGAATTATTGCATTGATTCTATATATTGTCTGAGATTTTAATTTTTTGATATTTTCTTTCATGATTTTCTTATTACAGGTAACTAAAGTATTTCGGTTCAATAATATGTTGATACAGTTTTTCTGAGGGAAATGAAACCTTTGTTGATCTATTGCTTCTTCTTCAATATACAGTGCAGATTCAAATAGTTACCAGTTACAAGATATCAAGGTTTGACACAATTTACGTAAAGAGGTATCATTTTTAGTACCTTTTGATAAGAAAGACAATAGTGGATAGGCAAACGTGGTCCATTTGATTAGCTTCTAGATTACCTGATATGACTCCCTTAGATAGTATATGTCTATTTCAGAGCTTATGTATAGAATAAGTGGTGTTCATTCCAAAATTACCCCAGAATAAGGCCATTCGAAATTGATAGTCCTACGGACGTTGAATTACACAGCATTCATGTTTTTCGCAATTCATACACATATATAATAAAAACATTCCTAATGGAATGGAAATAAATATAATTTATGGCCAACGCTACACAATTGAAAGAGCATTGTTATAAAATATCAGTTTCAACTATTGCATCCATCCCGAAGAAAGTACTTATTTTCAACACCTTTTCAATTGACGGTTGATATAATATTTTCCTAACCATAAGTAAACTTTATGGCACAATTGGCACAATTGAGTGTAGCCGATTAAAATCACAGAGCGGTGGCCTTTCCAAGTTTTTATGATTTCAGTGTAAACACTGTTCGTGAATTTGTCGAGATAATTCACAAACGATAATTAGAAGCAGATTATTGGACGATAATATCTGATGGACGTATGCGTAACTGCTAAACAGGTTATAATATGAAAATCAATACCAAATTACCCACACAACGTACAAATCCAGATTTATCGATGTTCACCATATTATGTGGAATGAGATTATATGTACGTCACAAAGGGGGTAATATTTATACAGGAAGTTTTATTTTGGATGCTAATTCAGAGGGGGATTCACTCTAAACATGCACATGCATAAGGATGTTGTCAAAAAAAACAGAATGTATTAGTGTAATATATAAATAAGCATATTAATTACATGGGTTCAATAACATAATCATAACTGCATCTTGTATTTGTGTTGAATATTTCTATCAGATTTTTTTATTCGAATTCAATATGTACCCACAATTTCATAATCAATTTGATTTTTGCATACTTTCTGTCTGGATTTTTATCTACATTTCACAATGGGGCCAAGTTTGTCTCCATCGAGAAATGTAATCAATTATTCCATCAAATACAAATGAATCCAGTTCTAATGAAGTTTTGGTTTAGTTTTTGAAAAAAGTAATTGATTTAATTTGTATGAAATTTTGGTGTCTTGTCAAACATTTTTTATAATTTCTATATTTTCACTGTGATTTGTAAGTTTCGCCATACTCAACTTTTGGCAATATTTTGATCTTTTGGAAAAGTTTTGTCTCAAAAGAAGAGGAGTTCAATTTATAGAAAATATTGAAACTACGCAACTGATTTTCATTCATTTTTTTATAGATAAGGTGATTCAAGAGAAAGGTTCTGATTCAAATTCAAATTATTTATTAGTGCTAGGACACAAGAGTGTTAACACAAGTCATTTCAAGTTTTACATAAACATTTACAAAAGTAATAGGCATAAAAAAACTTGGAAAAGGAGATAAAAGGCACATTAAGAGTCAGACAGTCACTAAAATTAGGTAAAAATTTTTATAATTGAGTTGTTCTGAAGTGTAAGAGTGCCATTGAAAAACTCATTGACATCATAAAAGACATATTGTATAAGAAAATATTTGAGTATATATGTATACATAATGCTTAATATGGTAGAGAAACACTAATAATTTTAGAGGTTTTAGAGGTTTCGCGTTTACATTGCAAACGCCGGCTGAACCCTACGAGATAGATGGATAAGTGTACTACAGTATTGAACAACTTAAAAAGGTCTACACTATACAAAAAAGTTCGCGATGATATATGTCTATCTCTTAGGGATAACCCACAATAACCATTTAGTACCCTCGGGAAATAATGGCTTATTTACGAAGATATTTTAAGCAATACAGCATTAATTCCTATCCAATTGAGTACTTCAAATACATTGTGCATTCAATATAGGTCAATATTGCTTTTCACAGCATATAATTTGAAAGAATATTTTCTTGTTGTTTCATGTTTTGTGATAGGCTTATTTCGCTTATTATTATTTATTGTAGTTCTAATTTATCTTAGAGAAAGTTCACCAAAAAATGTCCATGTTCGAACACGAAATTAACATAGAAATCTCCTGCAAAAATTGGTGAAAACGTACGATAGTGTTCACCTAACTCTTCAGAGCCTACTCGACCGTAAATGTGTGTTCGCTCCTCTCTCGTTCTCTCTCTCTATCTTGCCCTTATACTAATATACGAAACGTAACTCTCTCTTTCTATCTTCACTAACTAATCCTCTCTCTCAACTTCCATTTGCCTCACCCGATCACATTTTTTGTAACGCTCTCGTCACGCATTCACCAGCTTACTCCCCAAGTCAAGCGGCTTGCAGAAGTTTTACTAGTTTTACTTCATCTAAGCAAATTGTATAGTCTAACATTCATCACTAACTTGAACTGGAATATCCCAATAATACTTGTAACTGAAACCTTCAAAAATATAGAGAATTTCCATATGATTAAATTTATGAAAAAATTAGACAAATTGAATGCTCAACCTCACATATTCTACAGTTAAGCCACGTAATCGAAAGTGAGTAATTAGGGAAATCTCAATAGTATGTTTCCAAAAACACTTCATTATTGAAAAATATGACAGTCATAGCCAGAAGTGATGAAACAAGTTTCTGAACATTAATGAGAATAAACTGGATTTAACGACTTCCTTACCGAAGCCCACATAATAATCACAGACAACCGCATTGTATTGTGTTTTTTCGTGTTCATCCTGAACAATCGTTTCCTGATAACGTACGTCATTGACATAGGGTAAATTGCATGTCGAACGGATGGTTCTATATTGTCTTCGTGACCTAATTCCATGCCTCGTTGCTGACATTTTTCTCTTCTCATTCAAATGCACAGCAACCACACTCGAACAAGTGAGTTATGCAAATAAGGAACGAAAAAGAATGTTTTGGAGAATTTTCGAAGCAAGTTAATCAGTGCAAGTAAAGCAATTATTGACGTGGCATTTGTTTCTATTATTTGTTTTTCAATAGTTTGAATAGTTTTTGTATGACCTGAAAGATGAAAATATTATTAACTGGGAGCGGATCAAAAATTGAATAACTTGATCAACACTCTTCTAGCCGATAGAGTTCAAACCCAATCAGCAAGACAGCTCAGAAAGGAGCATCGGAAAACGTTCAACTCTTGCAGCTAGGGGAGAATAATCATTTGAGTCTTCTTCAGTACTTCTGTTCAACTTATCACCTCACTATTAGCTTCTTCAAAATGGGTTTATTGAAGCCAAACAAGGCTAAACATGAAGCCAGATCCAAATAAAAGTCCACTAGACAAATAGTGAAGAAAGTTCAGAAAAATAGAACATAAACGATTGTGAGTTTGATGTTTTCAGTGAAAGAGTTTAAATTTTCATATTCATCATTATTATTTTTGAAGATCTTTTCCCTACGACAAGAATTCGTCAGATATTCTCTGCCACTAACTGATCGACCCTTCTAGTGGTTGTATACTGTATGAGCGGAATTCAATTTAGTCAATGATCAGTTCCATAATGCAGGTCCCTCTACAAGTATAATCTCCTCGAAGCACGGAAACACATTCTCTAGCAGCATATGGCGAGGACGCAGTCATCCTTCCTGTAACATCCGTGTTTTCGTGTCGATAAGAGCGTAAAAGAAGCCGAAAGCACGAGTCTAGGGATTCGCCAAAGTATCGTCAAAGCTTATTCTGTTCCGCTGATTACAGATTCTCTCGTAGAGATTAGTCGCTCAATTTTGTGAAAGCGTAGTGTATATACATATCTCGAGAAGACCGATCACGATGCCGAAAAGCCACTTATACATTCACTCGGATGATACCGTACAAAGCGATGCTCTCTCGCTCTCTTCGTTCTTGAGGTTTACACAATACTACGTGGGGGTGTGCAGTCTCGCACTTCAAATTGACGGTATTAATATTGGAGCATAACACTTCATTAAACCGGATCGAATTTATTTCGAATCTGTTTGCTTTTCGCACTGGAGCGAAGTTTCAATGGGAAAATCTACCGGCCGAGTGGATACTTGGCTTCAATTGCCGGAAGATATTCGAATTGGGAAATAAAAATGTTATAGTACTTCATACAGCAGGCAGTTTGGTATAAAGGAAAAACAGAACCGAATATTTTGTTTCAGTATAGCGTTCCTGTGAATATCTGTTTCAATTCAAAAAGATATTTTCGTGTAATTCAGCAGTTTTGAAGTATTTCTTCTATTAGTTTATATCTGAAAGAAATTTAATTGACATATTGTATAGCGAAACATGTGTTGCGATTTTGTAAACTGTGTTGTGAAAATCTGTCAATAGATTTGCTTGAAAACGTTAAGGATTTTCATCAAGTATCGCCAAATTCCAGTCAGTACATATGTTTGTTACTGAATCCATCTGTTTGATTACTTTCAAAAAGGATACTCCTTTCTCGAAGCCCCTCTTATATTCCATGTTCCTAATTTTAAAATATTTCAAAGTTGTTTGTAGCTTTCCTTAAGTTCTTCTTTTTTCTTGTTCATAATTGGTAGTACCCTGTCAGTTTTTCTATTATTTTATGTAGGTTCTTTTTTTTTCGTATAATTTTTTCTTTTCGCCCCGTTTCTATACCTTCTAATATATCATTAGCTCTTTGTAATAAATTCAAATATATTCTATTTGAATCTTCACCTTTTGACGCATCAGGTACTTATTTGGTTCTAAATGGAAAAACATGACAATATCAGGATTAAAATTGAATATAAAAGATGCTAGCATATTGAAGGCAAAAAAAATAATAGCCACAGAATTATAAATTCTAATTGAAATTAAAAAATGCAGAATTATATGTCTGATTCTAACAGTTATATTGATAGAGAAGACAGAAATTAAAAAAAAAACAGAAATAAGTTAAAATGTCTTAAAGAACGCGACCTAACCACAAGAAAAAAACATATAAAGTACTGGAAAAATATATCTAGGAACACATATGGAAAAATGTTTATAAGGAAACCATCTTAATAGAGAAATGCTTCGACTGTGAATAATTAAAGGGATAACTTTTAGAAGTCATCCGAATAAAATGACAAACAGTCATCTTTCGAAGACGATTGTGGATAATAACAATCGAAACGTGTAGTAACTTGGTTTAAAATCTGTTTTAATTTATTTTTTATTCATTTTTTGCTCATTTTGATTTGATATTTTTCATATTTTTGATATTTGATTTTATTTTTCAGTTCATTTTTACTTTGTGGTCTCATCTTGTATCTTGATTATTTTATTCGATTTATTGTAATTTCATCCCACATTTCATTACTTATTATACACTGTTTGAAACCTTTGGTGTAGTATTCAATATAACTGGAGTTTTATCCCAACACCATCCGTTATTTTTAACACCTCGACACGTGTTTCAATCATCAAGTGATCATCTTCGAGAGTGAGGTTAAACGTTTAATTTTTCTCTTGAAGATGATCACTTGGTGATCGAAACACGTGTCGAGATTTTTTCAAAAAGATACAAACCTTTATGTTTTAAGCAAATTTATGTGGCAGTAGATCACAAAAGGCAAGTAGTTTATGGAAATCCACAATAATTCAAAAATATCAATGTGAAATCTATTCAAAATCTGTTTTTCCCTTAACCAGCTGTCGTCCTCTTATGAACGACAACCCGCAGAAGTTGAAACTTGTGTAAGCTGTCTTTCCTTTTAACGTACCATTTAAGCACATCCAATGTGCTAGTAGGTGTCATGAAAAGACTCGGAAAAAAGCAAAATGTGTCCGTCAGACTGATTTGGAAGAAGTAGGGACAAGTCAGACGGTCACCAAGCAACAAACAAACGCTCAACAGTTGAACCAATAAGTTCATAGAAAAATAAAAAGGAAAACTGTCTGCGTTCATCATTTTTATTTCAAAAAATATATAAATGTCCGTATCACTCAATATTGTTGAGTACAAATTATAACCAATAAATAGTTTATGAAGAACTTCGTTCGGTTAAATTAACTTCTATATGTTCCATCGTTGATAACGTGAAATAGAGACCTTTCTATGGCTGAGTTCTATCCCTTCAAAGTTCGTTAAACCACTTTTCTCATACTAATTCCGATGTATTGCTTTCAGTCATGCCAGTTTCAATTCGTTATGTAAAAATATCGTTCGGTAAAATCTGAAATTCGTACTTCAAATTGATAATTGGTTCGGTATTCTGGTGGCAAATTGAAAAATTCTGGAATTCATTCAGGCAAACTACACAAATACTGGATTATTTGAAGTATTTCCCGGATAAAATTCATATGCATCGTGGTGTATTGTCAACAAAAATATAATTTCATTTTTAGTATGGATTTAGCATTGACTATTGAACTCGATTAATCTCTATTTTGATTGGCAAAAAAGTGTGCAATGAATCTATCGAAATTCAATTTTTCTAATTATCCATCTTTAAATAAGAGAAACTTCGTAAAAAAGGATGTTTTCCAAATTTTTTGTATGAATATGAAGAAGTAAAAAGCCAAAAAAAGATTGCATCCCAATAATTAATCTCTTTCAAAAAATACTCTTTCAATTTACTGCAAATTACTTCTCGGTGCACGTTTTTTCGACAAAGTTGACATCACCAAGAAATTAGCAACAGGTATAAACATGGAAAAAAAATACGAATTTTGTGAACCGAATGTTGACATAGTAACCCCTTCAACCCCATTCGCCAATTATAAGTGTTATTACTTCTATAATAAAAATATTTGAATTGATTGAGATGCGTTTGTCTATTCAAACTCAGTTTTGTCTAAGAAAATAATATCAAAGATTTGCTAAAAATATACGAAAAGCTTATTTTCTTCCTCTGGAAAGATGGGACGCTTCAAACTTCCTGTCGCGATTCAGAAGATCTCTTGAAATGCCTTCAATCAAAATTCCGAAAGAAAACATTTAAATTTTAATCCCGAAATATAAGTAGAGTTACGGTATTTATTTTAGTTTCTCTCAAAGGTAAAAAATGTATTATAAATTTCAACATTCACCCAAAGAAAACGTACGAGTTTTAAATGGTGGAGAGGTTTCACTTTTACTCGCTTAGATACAGCACTCGAGTTCGTGCATATTGTATTGGAGTTCAAGCCTATTTCTCCGCTTTTATACCATTTAAACGATAATAAAGGCTCTCTGGTGACAAATGGTTTTGGAGTTGACTAACTACTGCGTTCTGTCGAACCATTTTGTAATCGTCACACATCGAGAGGTGATGGTTTCGCGTAGATCAAGAGCACGATGACAATGTATTGCTTTCATTTCGAAAATATACCCATTATGTAACGTCCTTTGTTTGACATTTATTATTTGTTTTGTCGTATGTTCGAATGCTTCAACACGTGGATTACTACAATACTTGTTGGCTTGGTCTCTTGTGGGCGATATCTCAAAATAATGAAAAGCCATGATAAACGTTTACAGTTTCCAACGTTAGTGCATATGTATTGTGTTTTGTCACCAAATGAGAAAGTCACTCACTTAACACCCACTCATTCATCTCCATACTGGAGAGTCCTAGGAAGCTAAAATTTGGTATATAGATGCTTGAATATAGAGAATAAAGATAATAACTTTTGTCTATTATTTAAGGCCGGTCGTAACAAATAATAAACCTAATAGAAATTAGACAGAAGGTAATTTCTTTATTCTATATTCAGTATGAATTTCTACAAAATAAGTATGTCATCAATCGAACAAGTCAAATATAGGTGCTTCTTAGGTTTGTAGAAGCGTATAAAAGTAACTTTTCCGTCACTGTTTCTCCGTACTGCTATAATTTCGGAGGCTTAAATTTTGTATGTAGGTTTATTTTATGTTGTAGATGTGCAATAAGAAAAGATTTTCAAATATTGCGACTGGGAATCCCCCTGGGTATAAAAGGGGTCCGTTTACATATAAACACTACCTTTCCATCACTATTTCTCCTTACCGCTTTGTTTTCGGAGGCTGAAATTTTGTATGAAGTTTAGTTTTATGTTTCAGATGTGCAACAAAAAAAGATTTTTAAAATATTCCAACTGGGGGTCAGCCACGGGGGAAAAGGCACGTTCTCTTTTTGTTGTAGATGTGCAATAAGAAAGGTTTTTTAAATATTGCAAATGGGGTAAAAGGGGCGCGTTTACATGTGAAAACTACCTTTCCATCACTGTTTCTCCGCACCGCTATATTTTCGGAAGCTGAAATTTTGTATGAAGTTTCGTTTTATGTTTTAGATGTGCAACAGACAGGATTTTTAAAATATTTCAACTACGGGGCCAGCCATGGGGGAAAAGGCACGTTCATAAATAAATTTATCTTTTCGTTACTGTTTTTCCGTACCGTTATATCTTTGGAGGCGGAAATTTTATATGTTAGTTCGCTTCACGGTGTAGATATGCAATAGGAAAAGATTTTTAAAGATTCCAACTAGGGCTTCAGCCGCGGGGAAAAAAGGCGCGTCCATAAAACAAAATCATCTTTTCATCACTGTTTCTACATGCGCTTAAATTTCCGGTGGGTGAATTTATGTTCAGTATCAGTATTTTACCCGTGCGAAGCCGGACGGTTCGCTAGTTGAATCATAAAGCATCACGTTGTCTGAATATGACAGAGTACAAAATATTTTACGTTAATTTTATAGAGGATATGAAATATATAAAAGGATAATGAAATTTGTACCAACCTACCAATTCTATCGATAAATTAATTAGAAAATGATTATTATCATTCCATACAAACCAAGGTGAAACATAGCTACACAAAGTACCTAACCCAACGGGCATTATATAACTCGAAAGACAGATGATTGAAAACGTGAATGTATATTGTTGAATATTTTGTTCAGAATGGATGAGATATTCAAACTGGTTTTGGAAAGATTGCGATTTCTTAGATCTGAAAAGTCTATTTTTGTTCAACATACTTCGAAAGATCATCACCATCGCCGCCCTGGAACTCAATGAATACTACTTATTGTATCTCCGCAATTTGTGTAGGATTTGTCCCAGTATTTATATGGCACTCATCATCGATCTTTTCATTGACTGAGTTTTAAATTTTGTTTCTTTTAAGGTTTCCATTCTCATGTATGTATATTTCCCCTAAGCATATTCTAAAGCTGCTGGACTCCATCCAGAAAAGAGACACAAGACTCGAACATCACTTGCAGATACCTTCACAGGAGGTGTTTCAAGTGATTTGGCACATTTGATTCCACCAAGAGCGGTACATATCAGAAATACTCGACTTACTGTGGCTGCTTATCGTTTTGAGGTACACCTCAAACTTCACTGTCTAAGAACTCTTTCATTTGATGAACTGTGTTCAGTTAGAATAAACTTTCTGAGAACGTGTCTCCTAATGAATGTATTCTACAGTGATTCAAATCCAACGTGAATCGATTCTTTCGTACGGGCACCGCTCCTTTGGAGCCTTAAGGATTTTCATGTAGGGCTTGTGTTTGTTCTTTAAAAATGAATTTAGAAGCATGATTGATGTTCTATCCATTAAGTGTTTTTATTTACACCTATATCTGTTGCAATAATCGGTAAATTTGCTCAGGTATTTCTTCTTCGAATTTTGCAGGTACAATTAGTCGCTGGTTAAAAATTGATTCAGGCGCGTTGAGAAAAATGGTACTGTTCGGATTTATAAGGATTGTTGAACTAATTCTGTACCAGAGATATCAATTCTATCTTTCAACAAATGGGTGACTCAGATTTGTAAAATGAAGCATTTATTCAATCAGTTCCTTTAGTTTTGATATTTTTCACAACAGCAGACATTTTCGTTGAGACATTTTGGTGAACTATTACTTATGGAATTGAATTTGATAAAACAATTTGCAGTAAACAACAACTTCAACATTTTTGACAAACATTTTTCAAATAAGTTAAAAATTATTTTTATATTTCTATATAATACATGCTATCCCCTAGGTATTTATTAATCATATACATTTGAAAATAATACACAATGAAATTTGGAATAATCATGAAATACAAATCAATTCAGAGAACTGAGATTATCAAAAAAAAAGGAAAAAAGAAAAAAATCACCTCAAAGGTGCTGCTTCTTTCCCTCCTGTTCATAAAAGAGGACATATGCCTCATCGCTCACAAGTGTTTTTGGCGAAATTGGGAAGACGTGTGAATCGTGTACAATACTGAAACCTACCAAACACTCACATATACTGGAAAATCATCAGAAACTTCAAACCGAGAATTATCTTACATAAAAGAAGTTTTGAAATAAAAAAATTGAATTCCACCTATGATTGCCACCTTTTAGAGAATGAACATGGTTTTAACATGGACTACGACATATTTCATATAGAAAATGAAGGGCGGAAGATAAACCTGCTGAAATCTATGCAAATATTCGAAATATCTTTCAAACGACCAACAAGAAATTATTAATTCACCATTATTCTGTTTTACGTGAATTGAGCATTAACCTAACAAGTTTAACAAGTACCGAAGATGTCTGTATATATCAGAAGATGAATAAAGCTAATAAATTTATTTCTGTTAGCGAAAACTTCTTCATAAAATCGTTTTCATTAAAAATCTTAGATCCCGGATATAAAATGGAGGACTCGAACGGTAAAGGCAAAAATTACATGGTGGTATCGTATAACCTCTACAAAACTTCAAATCGCCCTCATTGTAACCTCGAAAACCTCTGTAACGTCGCCCTTTTTTATTATTAATACTCCATAAAACGCATTTAACGTCGTACTTTTATTAACGACATATTTTTTATTTGCAGGTAAGCCGGAGAGTCGTCTCGAGAGCACATCAAAATACCGTAAGTTTTATATTTCAATTACTCCATAGCTCATATCTGGAAAATTTGTCCGTCATTCCTTGGCCGAATGTGTTTGCGGAGCAATTTGAGAAGCTCTACTTGATGATATTAAGGTTGGGAGAGCGCAAAAAGGATCTCTTGTAATAAAAAGGGAGAACCGACGTAAAACAACACGGCCGTAAAAACCGTCATATCTTCTACAACAGGTAACGAACTTCGGTTCCTTCGCTTATATAACAATATAATTCAAGTCTCGAATAACGAGTAATTCACTGTTAACATAAACTTGACAAGGTTGCTCCTTTGCATTTGACAACGCTTTCTGCCAAAAATCATGAGATTTGGTCACCTTTCTTGTGATCCATCACTGGACGCGACACTGAGAAGTGTCGCGTATTGATCTTACTAGTATAGAGCTTTTACAGAAATAGTTGTTATATTCTGAAAGATCTGGATCAAAATTTGTTTAAGTTTGATGCCAACATTTCACTGGTTCAGACCATCAACTGTCTCATTGACAATCCATTGAAAATCTGTTGAGACATGAAATTATTCGTCAATCAACAAAATACGAGAGGAAAAAATTGGTAACGACATACAATTTCATTTCTGAAAAAGTTTATTGGGGGAAGAGGAGTGGTAGCCGGTTGGGCTGTCTTGAGTGGTTTGTTCCATTCATTCATTCGACCGCTATGTGGAACGATGGTTCGAGCCCTACGGCCGAACGATAGATTTTTCACTGCGTTAGGAATCAACATATCTCCGAGGGTTATTAATCAATGCCAGAATCGATTCCTTATGATCATATCGGATTTCTGTTTTGAAATTTCTCATTGGAATTTCAGTTTTTTAGTAGTTGAGATCCACTGATCTTATCTAATGTTGCCTATAATAACCTAATAAGTTTGGTAGATTCTCTCGTCAGGTTGGGTATATATCGAAATAAAATTAGAAATATTATTTATTTATTTTTAATCATACAACGACATACGTTTCAGCATGTTTGTCATTTTCATGTACTGAAATATGAAATTACAAACACAGAAAGGACAAAGAGTTGAATTTCACTTAGAATAAATTGAAGTAATAACACTAAGTATCCTATTCAGTGTGGAAATTAAATCCATTAAATCGAGTTACGCTGGAGACGATGAAAATAAAATGAAAAACTTGAAAGAATATAAAGAGGTTCAAAGAGTAATATGCAAAACATTTTTATCGCGGCAGAATGAGAGGACTAGCCTTTGTTTATCAACTGATCGAGTAATTCGAATTTCCCACCATAAAAATATGCCAAACAACAAATTTAATAAAAAGCGAATAACTAAGTATCTATCATATTTCTGTGAATCAATCCTTAAAAAAATTTTCATACCAGCTGTACAATAACAATGATGAAAAATAAAATATGGAAAACCCTAATTTTACTTTTATACCATACATTCGAAGTGCCACGAAAAGTACCCGAAAAGTTTTAGGGCAACGCGAAATAAAAATAATTAACCAAAACTTTTCAAAGTTACGACTGATGAATATTACACTCGACCAACCTGGTGTTGTTCATAAAATGTATCGTGGAAATTGCCACTTGAATGGAACAAACAAAAAACTATTGAAAAACCCGTTTGACTAGACACAAAAATAATGGCTACACACAATAAAAAAACATCATTTTGAAGAATAGAAATCCATCAATTTGATTTCCAAAATACTGAGTTTATAGTTTTTCATCATCAAAAAAACATGTGGGAAACTTTCAAAGAAAGGCAGAAGGAAAATAACAACGAAAACTCTTTAGGAAGGTACGTAGAAGATGAGAAGAAGGCCGAATCGTACGTAGTTGTTTGATTGAAAATAAATATGTTATATTTTTAGTTTTATTTCGTAATCTCTGGTAGTTTACAAAAAACTTGAATTTCAGAAATTGCATATAGTTCTTTCTAACAATATTGATAATTTCATGTGATAAGATTAAGCAGATAATTTTTATTTCCGACAGTACTATTAAAAATAAACATGATAAATAGGGAAGTTCATTATTAAATAGTTATCCACGATTATTTATTACATAAAAAATATGTTAATATGCATTTCATACAATCAACTTTTTTCAGCTAAAAGTTGTCAAATAAATCACAATGATTTTTTACTCTTTCAGACAGATAGGTATATTTCAAATCATAATGCCATTATAATGATAGATATTTTTGTCACCTACAAATTTGAAAAATAAAACCTCCAAACCGACGACTCTGGCGAGAACATTTTCGTAGAACAGTTTTTCCTTCATGAAGGGTTAGCTTAATGAAGTGCCATTTGTCAAGAGGCCATCATCAGGCTCGAGGACGCTCCGGTGAATAATCGCGAAGCTGTTATTTTTTAAATAATGATGAAAGTGGTGGTGAAGTGCTCGGTAAATTTTAATTTAGTCATTATTTCAGCTCTAGTGTGTTACTTCATGTTGCCTTCATTTTACGAGTTTCGCGAATTGTTTTATTCAGTTGTATGTGTTACGTATAATGCGCCTTTCACAATATTTCCAGTCGTGAAATTTCGTTTATCTAAAAGCGAGGTGTACTCTGAATGGTTCAGAAGAAATTATAATCATGCGGTTTTTCTCTTTATGTTTGGTTGATAGGAAGTCATTCTACTTTTTATTGAATTGATAAATGATTTTCACTTCATCGATTGTACAGAGACATACTCTATGAATCTTATACATTCCATCATCCTATTCATTTAAAGCAACTATTTCATCATAAAGGGTTAGTTTCTTCTCTAATTTCATGACGTTAGGTATTCTTTTTTTAATTACTTTTTGCTTATTCACACCGGAGAAGGCTTTTAACAATCGTAAAAATTAGAAATTTTTAACATACATTTCGTTTTTGACCATTTTGATATAACTCGAGTTTATGTGAAATTCATCAACTTTAAAAACTATCACTGTTTGGTGATTAAAAATCTGGCAGTCAATCATTTAACACTGTTTCATCGGTTAAGTCTCCAGACGAAGAAGTGCAACATCATTTCGACTATGAATTGTCAATAATTCCTTCATTACTTTTCACTGAAGGGGACATTGTGTAAATAGTGTTTCATTCCCTCTTCCTATTTCTTGGTTGGCTATTGAACCAATTAAAAAAATGTTATAATAAACCATACGCCATTCTGATAAAATACAGGACAAAATGTTATAGCTTCTGCAAAGAATGGACGTAACGGAGTAAACGTCGAATTTACTTACTTTAGTCAACTGTGTACATTTTGTACCTGCTCATGCTCTTTCTGGATTGGAATTCCTTAGATTACTAACATCAATTGCATACCCATTATTAATTATTAGTACTTCAGTATCTATCTTGCCCTTTAATATATTGGCTGGTTGGTAGATTTAATAGTTTTTGAATATGGTTAAACGTATTCCTTTTTTTACCAAAGAACGATCATGCTGTTTATCATCAAGTTAGAGCAGAAGCACATAAAATGTTTTCGGCAGACCAAGGAACATATCTGCATTACAAACATTAAACATGTTTTCTTTGAAGCGTTCATCCACTTACTAGGAATACTATTACCTATTTTGAATACGGAAGAAAATTATTTTTATTTGTTTGCATGCACAGACCATAAAACACTTCAGTCCTATGGGAATTTTCCCATATCGCTGTTTGGATACTCATTACTCATACCAAATAATGATGATATAATGAATGAAATATTTTTTGAAAACTGACCCTTCACCATCGTAATGCAAAAGTCAATGAACGTTTTATTAGTTTGATTGAAAACCTAGTCGAATGAATGTATGCGTTAAATTTAACGGATACATTAGCAAATCAAATTCATTCGGAACAAATTGAATGTTCTATGATGAAATGCAATTTTGAAAGTGACCAAATGGTTGAAAACCACTACACCGATGCAGGGTTTAAATATTAATGACCATTCCCTGATGAACGATGTTTGGCTGTTTTTTTATATACTAAATCATTTGGGTATCAGAGTGGTTCCCATGTCGATAATGAAAAAGGCATTGGAAACTTTATCATATCAAACCCGCTGTGTAAATATTGAATGCAATTATATAAAGAGTACTTGTTATATTAACGAGGATCCATATATGCACGGGTTCGTATTTTGTGACGATGGATGTTTTTTAAATTATTTACTGCTTTCCATGTTAATGAAAATTAAGCACCAAAACTTTGCATTTTGCCAATACCAGACAGCGTTGTTTCATTTTACGTCATCAGATTTACTCGTCTGGGATATGTCCCTGCTATTATGAAACTTCATAATGGACGAGTTACT
This sequence comes from Leptinotarsa texana, assembly GCA_015342105.1. Classification (NCBI taxonomy): domain Eukaryota; kingdom Metazoa; phylum Arthropoda; class Insecta; order Coleoptera; family Chrysomelidae; genus Leptinotarsa; species Leptinotarsa texana. Next base: position 17,016 of record WOGN01000047.1, on the reverse strand, counting down.
AAATCGTAATGGACTATATTGAACACTAACTACATGGCTTTGCAGATGATTGAATCATCCAGGACCGAGACAAATATAATAATATAATTGGAGCACACGTGCATTAGACTTCAAATATCATTATATGAAGCAAAGAGAAAAAAAGTTAACAAGTAAGCCCTTCCAAATCAGTAACTCTCGTAGTAGCATTTGCAAAGACAGCTAAGGGTAGGACCTCGAAAAAGTCGAGGTGAAGAGATACAATTATCAGAGGGGAGCTAAAACCAGATATGATGTATTAACCTAACACAAAGGTGGGTAAACCCATGATGACATAAGAATATTTGGTTTGATGCTTATTAGAAATAGTTAGGGTCTATTGGAAGCAATGAGAACCACACAAACAGCATAATTAGAGACACTCTTGAATTTGATCTCCTTTACATCGTTTTCAATGACTGGGGAGGCAAGTTTGGACCAATTCAGATTGTTAAGTTCACCGAAGCACTGTATCTTCAGATACAGAAATTTCAGCATATTTTAGTAAACCAACGTCATACATCTTCATGAAGTACACTCTCGATGGGTTAGTGAATGCCGTTAAAACTTGAAAGTGTTAACGCACAGAAATAGATTAAGTTTATACCGGGCGCCACAACACAAAGCGGTCACAAGCAAAGCTAGACACGAACCATCAGTTCCTGAAATGGGACATGAACAAGAAGCAAAGGTGACAAAATAAACGGTCCGAAATGGTTCAATAAGAACCATAGAGAATACTGGACAAATATATCTGGGAACATTTACACTTGATGAAAGAACTGAAAGACGGCTTCAACATTGTTGAGCCGTGAGTATTCCTACAGGAATACTCACTGGACACAATCATATTATGCACAATCATAGTCAAGTCCAAAATGGAAAGGAACAATACTTTTAGAATAGGTGTTATGGAAAAATGGGACAAAAAAACCAAGTAGAGTGAACGTTTAATTTTCGAATCAATAGTACTGAAACAAGCTCTCTATCTTCTTTGATAAGAAACTTTGAAATCGTTTATTATTGATAAAAAAATTAATGCGATTTCAACCCAGTCACGACGGTTTGTAATAAAAGTTAATGAAGTTATTTCGGAATGAAACGAACCCGCCGTTCTAATGCGTAACATTGGATTCATTTCTTGAATACTTTTTTGTAAACGATTCGTGAACACAAACTGAAAGAAAACATTTTATTTACCTCTCCATTTTCTTGAGCTAATACATCTACCCAGCCAAGATTGCACACCCTGGGAATCCAAACAAAAAGTTAGTGTTGTAGCCAATTTCAAGATTAAATTTCTACCTTCCAGCAACTATAAACAGCCATTACGTTTTATCGTTTAGCTATAGCCATGAAACTCGGTAAAAAGCATTAATAATTTAGACAGCAGATTCTCATAATGATGAAGCAAGTGGCATGTCTGGTCTCAGCCAGGTTCTTGATTTAAATATATTTCATTCAGTGATCGAATAAATTATCATCTAGACATTCAATCATCTATTATTCAATTTTAGAATACGCATGTTGTAGCAGTGGAAAAAATATAGCTTGTCTATACCCAATATAATTCTCAACCCAATATAATTCATCAAAAATAAAACAAGATGAATCATCTTCATCAAATTCAATTCAACTAAAAGTCCTTAGAAAATTGACGAAGGTTTTGTGAAATGATTATGAATGCAAGAAAATATAAATATGTAGGCATGGAGTTACAAAGAAATTCTAAAATCCTGTAATATAAAGAAAATCATTGATATTCTAATTTTCATACCAAAATTATATAACTATTTCAAATGACTTCCTCAGATAAACCAATAGATATTAATAAATGAGGGACTATTTTAAGACTATTATTTCTTTCAAATGAACAGGTATTTTCTTACAAACAAGAATTAACGAATTGCCTACACACAAGACAAAAAACGGCATTCCTTCAGTTTGTCTGATAGTGACAAACTTAATAATTTTGGTAATGTCATTATCACAGAACATCAGAATTCACATCATGATAGTATTATAATTTTGTCCAATTATCTAGTTCGAATATGTACCTTGTGTGCCCTGGTCTGTAACCGTTCTGTTACAGAAATATATTCAAATTATATTGATTATTGTTTCTGAAGAGAATTTGATAGTCTCGAACGCTTGAAAATGTGAAATAAGTGCTCCTCTTTTTGAAAACAAACAAGCGCACCATGTCAGTAATTTCAAGTGACTAGGTGGTAACTACGATGCCGGGGAATTTTTATAGAGTGCGATGTCTACCACGAAAGTACTATAACATTTTGGTTAAATATACAAGCACGTGATTTCGAAACTATAATATTCTAGAACATGAACTCAACAAATTTGAAATGCGTTCAATTTCAGTAAATGCCAAATGCCGATCCCTCCAATTTATAGTCGTTGATTCAGTCAACAGACAATGGGGAACTCCAACTACCGACGGCACATCATCATGTCATGCTGAAATTCAATTCTCGACGAACTGAAATATTTCAGACAGTTTGTAATTGTGTCATTGCGTGACGCTTAATTAGATTTATTGTGTCAGGCAGATGGAAATATTTCATTAGCGGTTTGAACACCGACAATGACCACAAGGTATATCGCCTGCTAGCGCTCCATAAAGAGCGATATCGATCGTCGTCGTTTCGATAGCTCGCTATATTATCTATCCCTTCCTCTATATTATAGATACACCAGGTTAATGTCTTGCGTTTTATCTGATCCGTTTTAATTCGATCATGACTCATTCGGTTGTGTTTTCACTGTGCCGTTACTGGCTGTTGCGAACATGTATGTTGTGTGGGATTAATTAAAAAAGATGATCTGCCAGAAGTTGCGAATATGGAAAAGCGTTTCGTAAAATATTATGTAACGGATAGAATTGAGTAATGGGTTAATGAGTTTGAGAATTAGTTGAAGCTTGTAGTAAGCGCGAAGTGAGGTTTTATCTGTTTTGTTATAATTGTTTGGTTATTGATATTTTCTCAGTTTCTGATTTTGTTTCTATTTCTGATTGTATTTACTGTTTCTCATAAAAATGATACACCCTACCTCTCTGAGAAAGGCATATGTTTTTCGATTTTTTGACGAGACAGCTATGAGATAAAATCAATTTTTTTTTGCAAAATCTTGCCAAGGAAAAAGAGGTAATTAATTTTATAGATTTCTCATAAAAATGCAAAATCTAAAAAACTCCTTTTTACACCCTCTATGACGGTTTAAACTGGCTTCATCGTATAAACCAATAGAAATTAAAACCTGACAGACATTTAATTCAAATTATTGTACTTTTTCCACAACCTGTAATTAGTTGACAACTGAACACGTGTTTTATTCCAAAATATGAAATGATGAACTGCTGTCTATACACTAGACAAAAAAATCTGTTTTTACGGTAAGCAGCTGCGCCCCCTGCGAACAACTTTCAAAAGTCGAAACTTGTGCGAGCTAAGGACTAACAAGGTCTTACCTTTTAATGTGTGATTCTTTTAATTAACTATAGAAAATTGTTTATTGTACAAACATACATCCATACATATCAAAATTTATGAAGAATATATTGAAGTTCAAATTATTCTCTAGTTGTTTTCTTTTAATGATGTGTTTTATCGTATTTGGTTACATCAATTCTACCTTCCGATTTCAGATATGGATGGTATTTTCCTTTTTTTAAATTATCTTTCAGAATATTAGTTTTTTGTTATTTTGACCAATGCGTTCACTTAATTTCTGAAACCTTCGATAAATTAAAAATATCTTCACATTGAATTATACATAATTTTGCCATATTGGCGATATAGTTGCACGAGAAACTTGTTTTGAATGTGAAATGCTATAATCGTGGAATACTAAAATCCTGCATCCATACACCTGAAATGATTCTTGCCATAATAATAATCTACATTAACAAACCAGTTTCCTGTTATAATATTGTTAACTGTAACTTGATATATTTCGTTTGCGGAATCGAAGCTCATTTTCGTTCTCTACCTCGAACGTTTGTTCTGAATATTTGATATGATTCGACAGTGGGCCAAATTCCTGCAACGATCGCAAAGCGAACTGCAAATGAGATTGAACATTGTCCAGGGCAGTGATCAAAGGCACGGCCTAGGGGTACGGACAGACAGACGGACGTCGGTGGCTTCCTAATCAGTCGCATGGCAGGTAAACTGGTCCTGAGGGAGTCCACCGGCCGAGGCGTACACACACGTAGGCTAACTCACGTATCCCCAGAGGGTCGAGGACCAAGCTAGGGGGCCAGGCGGTGGGCATCGGTGGACCTATCGTCGTCGTCGGGCATAACGATAAATCTAGAGGTCCTCTCTCGGCTCTGCCACCGTACCGGCCCGGTTAACGACTTTACGCTCTACCATAACATACATCCGGAACGCAAAATCACTCAACCGATTGAGTGAATTGAAGTTACTAATATTTGAGGGTGTGTTTAAAGCAAGTTGTACATTTTTCCAAGAGTATACTAGAAGATTCTCTGTGCGAAAGTTGAGATTGACAAGCGTTAGGAGAGGGGTTGAAGTCTCGAAAACAATCCAGTATGAAATAATTATACAATGAGCCACTGAATTACGGGACAAATTCATGTACTTTCACACAAAAAATCCTTAAATAGGTTGATTTTTTATTTTTAATCGCTTATAAATCAATGTACATACCTACATTAAAGTTACGTCTTCTGCTTCACGTGGTGTACTAGAAATGGATTTTTTTCATAAACTTCAATTCGACCTGTTGGACAAATATCTTGAAACTGCATCATGAACCAGTTTATCTAGACCGATTGAGTTAAAATTATACGCGAACGTTAATATTAAAAATAGATGACCTACTGAGGATATCCAAATATCCAAAATCGAATCACCTTATCTGTAAGGTTCTTTTTCAAAATACCTTCTTGGTTTGATGAAATACACTTCTTTGGGAGTAAATAAAATAATTTTGGAAGTTTTGTATGCCAAAAGTGAATCATTCTTTTTGTTAAAATGAATAGAAATACTTTTCAAATTTTTCTAAAATGAATAATGGTAAAAATGGTACTATTGGTGTTGTGGCAAATACGGCTCTGTCCAAAGACTACAAGACAATTCCATGTTTAACTATCCAGAGCCCTTTTCTGGTGCTTATGTTTTCAAAACGTATTCGTCTGTGATGATATATTCATTCTGGCGTTGAAATGATAACGTCACATCAACTATGATTTGAAACGTATTCGTGATGATTCAAAACTAGTGTGAGGTTGGTTTTGAAACGAAATTTGACGTTACGTTACGTCAGTTGTCAGTTTCTGCTTCATTTCAATCGTTAATCGGTCGGAGGCCTGGAGGTTTGACGCGTGTGCTTTGTTCACTCACTCGCATTGACTGCCGTCTTGGTCGGTGGTTTAAACCCTAGTCTGAACGATTGATTTTCACTTTCTATCGTCCATGTTAGGAATTACACGTTAAAAGGTAAGACCTGGATAATCCTTAGCTCGCACAAGTTTCGACTTCTGAAGGTTCTTCGTTCGTAAGGTTGCCACAGCAGGTTAACAGAAAAACAGATTTTTTTTACGTTGTAAAGATTAAAAAATAATCTGCATGCACAAATCCTATTTTAATTCAGGTTATAGAAAATTAAAGAGTTTGTTTTTGTTATTGAATTTGACATCTGACACAAACTGAATCATTCCATTCTAGCGAATCTTATTATTAATGACGTCACTAAGAATCGTTTTTGAATACACGCGCTCGAATACGATTAAACGCCATAAAACACCTCTAATCATTTTCGATTTTTCTAGGAAATGGTCAATGCGTGCGAACACTGTTTCATAGGGAGTTGTATATACATTGGTGAATTCGCTGTGAATAATTAGATTTTTGACGGATAACAAACCAATAAGTTTTATAAGAGAAAGCGAAGAGATTTAGTGAATAATTTTATTAGTTGATTACAAATTGTGTTAATGAATATCGTCTTCGTTAAATTGTAAGTGTGCCATTCACTTATACATCGTTTTTTCCATTTTGTGAAATTCTATTTCGATTACTATCCCTACATAGCTGTGAACTAACCTAAACAGTTATCTGGGCGTGTGTTATTATTACCGAAGTGGAGTGATTGCATTCATATACGGCTAACAGCCGAAGCACGATCTTTATGGCGCCATTTCAACAAACAACATTCAAAATAATTTCTGTCGCGAATAATAAGCAATTCGCTACTAAAAATAGGTACAAGGTTTAAATCGTTGTTAAGAAGGAAGTCACACAAACTGCGAGCCAAACAGTCAGATAATGGTAACGACTACTTTGTTTTAGGTATACGGCATACCCCGAGGTTGTTGTGAATTTACTGTCGTGTGTGTTTTAACCTTCTGTTTTTATCCGTTACTAACTGTGAGATTAACTGCAACCGTTCATTGGAACATTGCTTGGAACAAGTGAGTGAAGTTTTTCATTCCTTACATATTTTGTAAATGAAAAATTAATATTGAAATAGCCCTGTGGGGTTCACCACAGGGCTCAATGTTAACTCCTATTTTATTCATTTCGTATGTCAATGATTTCACAAATTTTCTTCCTAGTATAAAGTCCACAGCCTCTGCCGATTAATAACATATAAATGATGATGCTTTGAAATGATAATGTGAAGAATAAAATTGATCTCCCACTTTCACCAGATTTCTTTTTATTTCAATTCTAGTAAAACTAATTGTTCATGATTCGATCCATATTATGTCGCCATTGTTGATGTACAATTGAATTGCAATAGCCATAGAGCTTTCAACGAAAAAACTCACTTATCGCTCTCAGATATAACAAAACTACTCATTTGTATATATTGTTCTTCTTTTACAGTCTGCGATGGCATATGTCCATTTTTAAGGATAGCTCAACTATTATCCATTGTAATATAAACGGATTCCATAATAATTCTTATCCAATTAAAATATTAGTCTATTGAATGACCTCATGGATATTATAACTACACCTGACAATATTTGAATAAATATTTTAGAAGTTATCAAAAAATTTAAATAATTGCGCGACAAAATAAATTCAATCGGCCTCATACGCCGATAGGACGAAGACGTGACGAAGAATGGTTGCTTCTGTTTGTTTTGTTTCAGGTAGTTTTGGCAATTAGTAGAATTTTAAAATTAAATTTTATAATATATTTGTTTGAGTAAATTTGACCAAAGGTCATTATTATTAGTTTTTTCAATCTTATGCGATACTTACAATTATGTGTTTTTTAAGATGCTGAAGCTTTAGGGCACCGTGAAGTTCAAACTAAAACCAGCTTCTGGTGAATGGATGGTTTCATTGTTTCGAGTACTTCGTAACCACATACAATTTTTGTGTATTTTTTCTTCGCTGAACGTAAGAAAACTAATATTTCAAAGAATTTGAATAAATCTTAGTTTGCATCAAGAAACATTTCTACAGAGTTTGGTGAAATAAAAATTAATTTCTAGTAAATCAGTAAATTAGGAATTTTATTTCTTTTTCGCTTTTTGGATATCATGTGTTTTAGATTTTTCAGGCACACTTTACAAGTTGGTCGTGGAGTGAACTACATCTGTGCAATTTTATAATTGAGATATTGTGTAGCTCGAAGAAGCCATTATATGGAAAACAGATATTGCGTTTTTGTAAAATCGTTTAGAGAAAATCTCACAATAAAGTGTTTTTTGATTACGTTAGTTATGAATTATTAACAAGTATCGTGTAGTCTACGGTGTTTTTAACAACTAGTAACGAAAGAATTATTCTCACAGACTTATATGACTAAGCTGCAATGAAAGAGGTTATCACCAGCTAGGACACGGTGCAGTTGATTTGCAGCATGGCCGAACAATTGCAATATACGCAGAGGTCCAAAGATAGATATCCAATAACCATATATTGCACCCATATATGTCTCTGGGGGCTGCTGCATGCATTACCTTCACGGCTGGCAGACAAATAGTGGCCGTTGCCGTTGAAGAAGCGCGACTTTCGTCTCTCTGTCTTGCCTTCCAACATTTTAAACGGAACTTATTGCCAGAGAAAGCCAGAAACACTACGATTTTATGTTGCTGCCCGTCCATGAATAACAATACCGTCAGCATATAACTGGCTCAAGCTACGTGATTCTGCAAAATATCATTTTCGTATCAGGCAGACGTAGATTTTCGGGATGTTCCATAGGTGTAATAAATTTGTTCTCTCGAAGGCGCCTTCCTTCGAACGTATTGCAAGGAACGAACGCATCGTTCGAGATTGTTCCCGTTACGAGATGTGAAGTTATAATGTTATTTCCCGGTACCAGTTGGTTTTTTGTGTATAAATTTCATTTTGTGACAACATGAGTTCGCTTCCTTGTGGGACCTGAATCGTTTATGGCAAACTGGAATCTCAGCTATTGTTCGATATCGCGAGAGAAGAGATTGGAAATACCAGTAGTCCATTTGATGTTTATCGAAAGTGAATTCTTCCTCGTGAGACTTGAAATAAAACTATTTGCAAGAAGGAAACTAGCAACGTCAATGCTGCTATGATGATACTCTCTAAGTGATGATGTAATTACCTCATAGGAAAATCAATTAAGGTAGAATGTATGTATTTACATAATTCTTTTATTGGATATTCCTGAGAGATAACTTGAGTCGAACTTAATGTTTTAATGACTTTGAATTGTCTGATCAACATTTTGATTCACCTGAAGACTTGTACCTGAAGACTACCAAAAAAAAGAGCATGGTTTCTGTATGGTGGTCAGCGACTGGTGTGATACTCTATAATTTTCTGCAACTCTGCACAGCAAAGTCTTATTGTGAAGATATCGACGAAATGTACCGAAAATTGTGTTATCAGCACCGGCACTGGTCAATAAAAGAGTTCCAATCCTGCTTCATAACAACGACCAACCGCATATTTCACAAATCACCGTCCGACAATTAAACGAATTGAGAGTCGAAGTTCTGCCTCACCCACCATACTACCCAGTCCTCACGCCAACCGACTACCATCTTTTCAAGCACTTTGATAACTTTCTCATCAGTAGAACTTTTGCCAATCAGGACCAGGCAGGCATTTTATGGTGATGGAATTATGACTGTGGTAGATATTATCAAAAGCGATGTGTCAACTTCTGAACTGCTCTATTTGTAATCTTCTGTAATCTTCACAATTATCTCCGGCCGTGAAAGTTCATACTCTTCAATCAAAACAACGTTACCAATATCGAATGATATTTTCAAAATTGTTTTCTATATAAACTTTTTGATCGGTTCATCACTATAAAAAACTTCATCAACAATAATTCGAGCTGAAGGACATTCATTAGTTATCGTTTTTCGGCGGTGAAAACCACTTCACATCTATGCAATGAAATGCAGAAAATTTGCATACAATGAATTGCAGGGCTGATTGCATATTACAGTAGGCTTCGTATAAGCACCGTGATTATATTTACCGGGAAAAGGTGGAAAATACAGGTGCAATCGAACATGCTACAAATAAATAGTGGTTTCTTATTTTCTTTCGAGGTTGTCTCTTCTACGGGAACTGTGTTGATTATTTTGTCAAAAGTATGAATGGTTTGTTAGAATGAAAATAATTCCAAACACCGTTTCCGGAGAGACATTTTGAATCCGCGAGAAAGTTGTGCATCTTTCAGCAGTTCTATATTTCAATAGGCAACATAGATAAAAAGCTAAAATAAGCAAATTTTCAAGCTGAAGAAGTCACGATTTGAAAACTGTCATACGGAAGTTTAATTATCTATTTCAAGAGTTGTATATATTTACGTTTTCGGGGTTCACAGCTAACTGATACGGTGTTTGATCACTTGCTTTGCTGTGAATTGGAAATTTGGAAACATCACTGGTCGACATACATTCTGTCCAGAAATACCAATTACCCACAATACCACCACATTCCCTTTAGAATATAACAAGCTTCTAAAATGCAAATATAGAAAAAAGGACCGGTCATGGCTGGCCCGTTTTGAAAATTCTCGAAATTTTTAGTGACGTTTTGAATTGAAATTCTAGAAAAATTATATTTGAATCAGGTTTGTAGTCAAATAGTACGGGAGTCCCCCAGTACAATACCAATATATTTTTGCAGCTGTGCGGCCATATAGCGTCTTCTGGGCGGTCGCCAGTATTTGATTTAGTACAGGTTTGGCCACCAAGTCCAGGTACTTTCTCACATTATACATAAGTTTCGCATTACCAGGTTTTTTATAGTATGGTCTCTCGCTCATTTTGACGGATGTAATTTATTAAAGTCGCCGTCTACACGGTCGCACTGTTGGTCTTGCCAAATGTTCACTGAACACGCATAACTCTCTGATATAAATTCGGTATGAATGATCGCTTCGCACGATGTAAGGTTCATAAATGATTATGTGGTTGGTAGCACAACCAGTCGATACAGGCTGATTGATCGATCCATTTGTACATTGTACCATCATTAATGCCTAATAATACATCTTGGTAGATTTCGTAGAGTTTTGTAGTTTTCTGAACTATCGACATTTCATTAGTCTCCAAATTGTTTGTTCAAGTTGTCTTATGTTCGATGTTCGTATGTTCTAGGGGCATACCGATGAGATAGTTACTGTAAATCGTAGGACTCATGCATAATATTTTAATTTTGTGAACAAAAAATCAACTCACGGTAAAGAGAAACTGGCAACTCACAGAAAAAGTAGTTTTAGAGAACAGAAAATATACCTCCTGTTCTGAAGACAAATGTAAATCTACAGTTGAAGGATCTAAATTTGCGTATTTGAGTATCTCACAAACTCCTGGTGATTTTATTCTGTCCATGTGTACTGATGTTATCACTTCTTTGGATCATTTATTTCTTCTCATATCCAGTTGTTGCCAGATGTTCACTCAGTCGGCTTCAAATCATATTTTTTTTCTGAATTCATATAATATAGTGATTCACCTGCACACATTTAAATTCAATTAGCGTTAAGTATTTTATCAAATCGCAATTTTTTGGGATAAATTAGTTAACTATTTGTCAAAAAATTGATTATCAAAAGTAATTCGATAACCTTGTGACATATTAGTTTAGAAGGCAATATCATGACTTTTACTTCCTTCTCTTAAAAATTACATTTCATCATTGTGATCAACGACGAAAAATCATTTGGAACACAGATGTTTCCATAATTTGACCCTCGAGTAAACAATTCACAAACCGCCACACGTGTTTCACAATACAAGTTTCTTCAGGCGTCTTCGATTCAAATTAAATTCTACGTACTCAGTGCTTCCTTATATGCCTTACTAATTAAAATCATAATTACTTTTACTACTTGAATTAAAGGAGGTGTATTTTTACATTACTACTTGTATTTATTGTATTATTTCCCAAAAACGAATCTTTCCTGAAAATATACCCCTTCAATATACCCCTTCAATATACCCCTTCAGTATACCTCTTCAATATACCCCTTCAATGGAAACAAGACTCTTATGGATGGGATTAAATCCAATAAGAGTATGAATGTCTTACGTACTGTCACCGTGACATGAGTAGGTTTAACTCATCCGTGTGACATTAAATTGCGATGCTATGGACGAAATGAGTGCTTCATTTTCCAATGTTATTCAGTTTGATACTGATAAAAAAAGAAGATTACCACGTTCGTTTGCATAAAGATGAAGAAGTAGAACATAATCTTTCTTTCCCAAAAATGAATGTCCCCCTTTCAATATAAATGTCTTACTCCTAAAGTTCGAACTCCGTCCTTAAAAATGAGTGTGAGTGACATTTCATTCCGTAAATTTTTTATGTACTATTTGGTGTAGCTATCCTATGAATGATATCTGATTCAATTCCATGAAGAATGTATGGAGTACCTATAAACTGAATAGGAAACAGTGATTTTTGTATATTGCAATATTCATATGAAAGTAGTTACTGTATTTGAAAGTAACTTCTATGTATGACCTACACATCTTGTAATGAGTTCGTTTTGAAATAAATTGCTTCTTTTCTTCATTTGGAAGTTTCCCATATTTTTTGAATAGAGATGGAGATTTAAAAAGCCCAAACATTTCTTTCCCAACTGTTGCTTCCTACCTTATGACTGATAATTTTCCATTTTAGTTACCAGTTCATTTAATTGAACATGTATTAGAATAAATCTAACTAAATTTATATAGGTATCAATATTACAATGTACAACTAATCAGGAAACAAATTAAATGAAGAAGAATGATTTATTTCTACTTGGTCTTCGAATGAATGTTTCCAATTCTCAATCTATTCATATCTAAGCATTCTCAAAAATTGGGTTTCAAACCTCTATCTTCCAAGTGTAACACATCATGTCGTGATCAAACTCATGTCCCACTGCTAAAAGATCAATTGAAAATGTGGAATTGGTCTTTTCATTGAAAGGCTGCTATAATGATCATTCATTCCTTGGAAAAGAGTTCTCTCTGAAAATTACTTTCCGAGAGTGAAATAAATATTCAAGTCCATAAAGCATACTTTAGAATGCTACTACTTTTTGGTGATACTTTCGAATTGTCACCTTTTGCTGATACGTTTGACAATATCCATGTAAAATGGTTTGTGGGAAATTGAAAAACCATGTTTATTATTGATTTTAGTGAAAGTTAACCTTAATATTTTTTTTCACTATCATCTCAGAATTGATTTGTGGGGCCATTGGAACTGTCGAAGATAGTTTCAACAAGAACAAATAAGTACAGAATGTTGAAAATACATTTGATTTTCTACACGACTGACCACGTGTGTCAGTAAAATAGACTAAGGTATCATATGTGTGTTATTCTCTAAATTATCTTCTTATTTGACACTGTTCAAAAAAATTATCACTACGATGATTTGAAAATAACACTCGAATCTCAATTTGAATCTGTACACTTCAATTTGACTTTACTTTCAAAGAGCATAACATATCACGGAAAGAACATAATGAGTCGAATTGGCCTTACACCTCTCTAATCCACACAAAGAAACTCAATTTCAGTGATTTCTTTATATTTTGTCCCGAGGCAGGTATTTATAGGTTACCTAGGCAACGCCAAGCGTTCCTACCATTATATCGAAGAGTGGTTTATTACGGAAAAAGCGTACTCCAAACAGTTACCACAACGGCACTTCATTGGCACACGTGATTGCACTCGAGGAAGGTGAAACAGATTAGTGAGTGCCGTTTGAGAAGTTTCGATTTGTCCTCTTCGGCGCCACTTCATTATCCCGGATTCGGTGTGATAGGTGGTTTATTTCGATAAGGATATGGAAGGATCGATGTATTGATGATTGATGTAGTGCGAGATATTTTAGTGTCGAACATATGATTTTTCCGATGGCGAACTTACCAACTCATATAATAGTTCATGATCGATTCTTTGAGGTAAAGCATCGAACAATATGCGTACTAAAACATTTTGGAAAACTGAGTGATAAAAGTTACACTCAGAATGAATTATAAAAAAATTATTGATTGTAAACGACCGTAAGGTATAAGATCGGGCTTGGAGCGCCAGAAGAGAAAAAATCAAAGACTTCAAGTTATACAAAATGACTCTTATCATGTAATGGATGAGCTATCACGTCTTGTGATCAAAGGAAATCAAGTGTTGCTAGGGATTATTTAGTCATCCAAGTCCTAGACAAGTATTAAAATAATATAGTGAGAGGACCTGTGTAACAGCCCAATCTAAGTAGATAATAATAGCAATCATCAAATGAGCCAATATAGGGGGACTAGTAATAACTACATTTCAAACTTGATAATGAAGACATACAAGAGGGAGATTTAATTTTTTGATGATGTCTGATCTGAGGTAATCTAGACAGGGTGTGAAGTCTTGCTTGTTTAGGAATAATGAAAACCACATAAAAGCAATATTGGAAATGATTTTGAATTTTCCTCCGTCGAATTTCAACGGAGAAAATTACCAACTGTTGGATAGACATAGTCAAAACACATTTATTTTAATTTTAACAGTTCAAAAGTCGGTTCTAGTTATATATCAAGATATTTATTGTAATGTAATATTTTTTGGCTCTGAATTAACCAACTAACTTATATTTTCGAAAAGCCTAAAGACTCTTTGAAACTGCTTTTTATTTTTATATATCTATATATTTATCATTATAATATGGTTTCTCTTTAAGAGGTTCATAAATGAATGATCCATGATGCAACTTATGATGGTAAAATTTTCAAGAAGGTATAAATAACCTCTATACGTAGAATTTTACTCAATTGTTCCAAACTTTATCTTGCTCATGATGTAGTAGCAAATGCGTTTTATGGTCTCTGTAGTCTATAGGTTATAGTCTGTTGTTTTTTACCTTTTAAGAAATAATTTGATTTTTTATCTACATTTTGTGAAATGAACCGATTCAGTTTTTATCGGTGTGACTTCACTGATGCCAAATTCACCTCCCAACACTCACAAAACAAGAATGAAAAACGCCCGCTTTGTGTTGATGTTATTCGAGGTAATAAATAGTATGGAGCAACAGGTGGCTTGTGAAATGACAAAAACAGTTCCATCAGCGTGGTGTGGAGAAAGAAATGTAGCCAAATATGGATAATATTTAAAACCGATGAAATAGTATGAAGTTAAAAAATAAAGAGTCATACATTGTAGGAATGAGTATTACTTCACAATTCGAAATAATGGGTCATAATGAAGTATAGAGTTGAATTCGTTTCTAAGTATTTCCCAATATACAAATATCAACGGAATAGTTTATTCCTCTGTCAGATGTTGTTTAGTTCACACAAAATAATGAACGTTAATAATTTTCATACCTTAAGTTTAAAATAATTGGTTTTATTACAAATTAAGACACTTTTGCTAAACACTGAAAATTTTAACACATTCAGTAAATGTGACATTATTTCCCAATAAACAGTATTAACGTGTTTATGATGAGAATCAAGTTTCAGTTTGTCTTCACTTTTCTACTTTTCTGCTTATAAGCAGAATTAGTGTTCTCTTAATATTATTATATAAGAAACTTTTTTTTAATATTGAACGAAAGTCAACTTATGTGGAGGAAACTCAAATTTTTATCGTCCTTCTTTGGGTATTTTCACCTTCCTCAATCTGAAGAATTGTATCGGAGAACTTTATACACGTGTAGAAAGGGCGAACTTTTTAGTTTAGCCCAATTAGTTACAGCGTAAATTCAAAGTATTTTTCACAAAGAAAAGTAAGTAAGTATTTATAAGCAATATGACTTAATAAATAACTTTCCTATCAAAAAAGACCTAAGAAATTATGCAATACTCATCTTATCCTTTTGGACGCTAAAATCAGCCTCCGTCTTCAGAAATGACAATGTTATGTTTATTAGCAGTTTTTCCTTTGCTAATCAGTTTCATTTCTCAAAGAAGGTCTATAAAATAACAATTATTTATTTTGTTGAGATGACAGATATTTCTGATCCTATCTCTGACGGATTTCCTGCAGATGTATGTATCTAAAATTCATTCGTTTATTCGAAATATAATTTATTTGTGTTATCATCCATCAATCCAATCATCTTGGTATGAATAAATTTCTGTTTTAGACTTCGATAGTAATGAATATGGCATACTTCTTCTTCTAGTTTTGTGAGATGTATCTTTTGGTATGATCTGCTTTGCATTGATAAGAAGCAAATGCTTCGAAACTGATCTGTAGTCAATTCCTTCATTTTTAAAGGAATCCTTTGTTTTGTTAATAATAATTTTTAATCTTTATTTTTCAGCTTTTATTAATATTTCAATTTTATTTGGTTGTAGCTTGTATGTTAATTCTGTGTAATTTCAGTTTTTGTTTAATAAAATTGTTATTTTCGGTTAATCTTATAAATTTTCTAATTGTCTTTTTCAGAGTTTTCAAATCAATTTATATCAGATTAGACAATGGAAGTCCGAACTGATGAAATACTCCTTCATTAAGATTCCACACATTCACAAGATCGACTACTAAGTTCTGAAACAAGATGGTGCCTAAAAGTAGTTCTTCGAACATTTTTCAACAAAATATAATGCTTTACTTTGTTCTATTACGCCTTTCGTTATCTCCCTGACATCCGCCAACTTTGTGGGCTGCTTTATGGCTAACGAAAGTGCCGCAATAATATAAACTGAACCGCGGACGTACAAATATACAAAAACCGGAGAAAAAATGAAATGAAACTTTTTGAAATGTTCAGCTCTTGAGGGGACAGATGATTATCGTTGTGAAGAGTCATATTTTGCCTAAATTTCGCGATAAACTCACCACACCTCATCAACTGCTTTTCACCGACGCTTCTTGATGACTGTGATAAATCTTCCCGAGAGTTGATTGGGGTAATTTTTATCTAATAAAGTGAATTAAGAGAAAGTGATGAAATGTCTGAAGTGAGGGAACAAATTCTCGGCTACAGTCATTTTCTTGAAAAAATGATTATACAGGTGGATGTCAAATTCCAGTTCTGTCTCAGATCTGTATATGACTGTGTAGTTATCGAATTTTTGAATACTGTAGATACTTGTAACATCATTTAGATTTCGAATTGTTTTGTCGTTTTAAGGTTCTCTCTTTCTAAGAAAATAATCAGGCTCAAGTCATCTCAAGCTGAAAAATTCAATCTGTAAAAAACATTTTGGTGTCAGGTTACCATCGCAATGTTTCTTATTCAACATCGAACTCATTTGTCTGTAGGTACCAAATTTCTGATGAAAAATACAGGGTGTCCCTGGACTTCCTCTTTTCCTCTCGGGATTGTATAGATGGGGTCAAAATATCACCTGTACTTCATATAACTTTTTTTCCTAAAAGTCTTCGTAACCAAGTTACGGGCCCTCGAAGTTACAAAATGAAAAATGTTTTTCTTTGATAACTTTTCAAGTGAATATTCAAAATCATCCAAATTTTGGTAATTGACTAAACAAATGAATTCCGTCGATGAGCTTTCATGCAGGAGTCAGTTGTTTTGCTACAAAGTC
>WOGN01000046.1:1888-36968 GCA_015342105.1 Leptinotarsa texana | reverse complement strand
AATTTTTTCAGGAAAAAAGTGTAATCGTAGTAAGTTGGTAGTCCTGATCACGAATCTGAAGAAATTTTGAGCCCATTTTGCCCCCTAATATGTTTTACCGTAAAAATTGGGTGTTCCATCGCGAATGGCGGACAGTGTATATCACTTTCGCCAACCCTATTCAGGTGGTAGGTGCATTTTGAGCATTTCCATCAGTCGAGAGAGTTTCATCGTTCTACCTAGAATATTACGGAAGATATGGGGGTGTTTCCATGAGAAGTCAGACACACTGTATAATTAAAAAAAAATCGGTCGTTCTTCAGTGCGATTCTGTACAGGCAGCCTTGTCTGGAGAACACATGCATATGTATGATAATGTTCTGGAACATTATGTTGTTTAGATGGACGGAGTATAAATACACTTTGTGTAAAGTCAAAAGAAAATTCGTTTTTCACTCAATGTAGACTTGAAATGTAATTACGCATTATGAATAGAGCGTTATACCTAAAGTATATTATTATATCAAAAGTAAATAATTATATTCCGTAACTTGACTTGTATGTAACTATTTTCATGCTCAATAATGTTTTTGATTTGATTTAGTGAATTCGTTCTTCAAGTCATTTCAATGTATATAAAGTATTTGCTATGAATCTCGTGAATATCATAAAAAAATAAAATCTTTTGATATAGGTATTCAAAAAACACTTCATTGTGATATTTCCACTAATCAGTTTTGATACTACTAGTATAGACACACCTGAAGAAGCTATTTATAGCGAGACACGTGTTGCATTTTTCAGGGAAACACTCACAATGGAATGTTTCTTGAATAAGTCATGGATTTTCATCAAGTATCTTCCGATACCATCACAAATCTTAAAATATTCAATTTGAATATATTAAATGTCAGGTTGCAACTCCTCACTGTGTGTTCAATTACCTAGAACTCACAATCAACTTTTTTCATAAAATAATAACTGTAATAGAAAATTATGTGTTCGCCCTAGCCAAATTGCAAGAAGCATATTATGTGGTCGTATAATTGTATGCCGTTCTCAATACCTTTGAAAATTTCAATACGTGTTACTTTGAATATACGATTAAATCGACAGATTTCATAATATACACGTGATGTAAACAACTTATATTAAATTTCAAACCAACGTGAATCATACAAATTACATATTAGTCACTAGCATCATTGCCATCACGAACGATAGTTGATTTATTTATCGAGAATAATTGAAAGTAGATAAAGTAATACACGAGTAAAATATTCTAGTGAAAATATGTTCAAAATTCTAATATCTATTTGTGTCATCATGTTTATTTTCTCTGTATTTTTCTATTTTTTTTAACCACTTTTATTTGTAACTAACGTTACTGCAGTTTCATCCCATATGGAAATTCTCAAACTTATACAATAAACTGTTTCATCAATCAACATCAATAATCTGTTTATTGTATAAGTTTAAAAATGTCCATATAGGACGAAACTGTAGTAACATAAGTTACAAATATAAGTGGTAAAAAAACTTAGAAATGTTCATTTCTATTTTCATTATGATCTCCTTCCACGTAGTAACGGCTACATCCATCAATTTATTCTCTGTATTTCTTTTATTTGATGTTTTGAATACTTCCGTCTTCGGTTTGTTCTGTCTGTGTGTTTTAAGCAAGAATTGGTAATGTATATAGCGCGAGGAGAAAATAATATATGAATTCAAAGTATTAAATAGTGGTCATAGTCTCCGAAATGAAGAACTCAATTTTTTTCGAAATTATTCCTATCTATTTATCTCGGAAAAGTTCATCAAAGATCATGTTTTCACTATTATAAACCAATAAATCTGGGAGAATTTATAATGGTGTCAAACATCTTACACTTATCTGTTCGATAAGTGTAAGATATGAAAAGTTCATTCTGCTGAGGTGACAGTTTGAAGGTATTTCCTTCATATTTAACACAACCAAAAAACACATGATACACATTGCCTAATTCAGATTCTTAATAGGAATTCTATAAAAACAATAGTGTTGTGTTTATGGATTTTATACCATAATAATGTTCTTTTTGAATGAAAATGCAATATGTTGAAAATAATGTAATGAAACGTGTTACATGTTACCATCAAGACAACTCAAGTAAAAGTGACAAAAATAACAAAACAACTATCTGTCTTCAGGTACCAAACAGCTTTTTTTTGGCAAGGGCTGGGACGATCGAGTTCTTAGCATTTATTAGTCGGGTGGGACTAGACATGAATATAGGTACATTTGACACAACATATAGAGTTAGCAAACCTGTCAATTTTGACGCTTGTTATATATGGATATATGGGTATATGAGTCGAACATATCAAGTGTGTACATGGTGCATACTTGATTGCTTTCAAAATAGCGACAACCTCTAACGAAAATTGAAATTCTACATTGAATATAAAAGGCACTTGCTGTTCTTGTTTCACCAAAATATCGTATTTTATTGTATTATTTGTAACGAATCAGATATTCATGAGAATTAAATTATCTCTCATAAAATGTATGTTATAATTACAGATAGAACAGATACAAATTAACATTAGTTAATTATAGTAAACATTAGTTATTATAGTAATATATAATATTATGACACAATAAATTATTGTAGAAATCAATTTAACTCAGGTGAGGTGATAGTCAGTCTGGATATTTATGATAATATTAAGATAGCCGAGAAATTTTAGTTCTAGTCATCTCCTTATGAAGCTAACTTGGTAAGCGAAACGCGCATCTAGAGACAGTATTTTGTTCTGGTGTAAGAAAAAGGTTTTTATTAGATTTTACTGTTTATGGATTGGGCTAGAAAAGTTCGTTTTTTGATTGCATTTCAGTATAATGCATTTCTATAATTTTATTTTTTAGATAAATAAGCTGACGAATTCATGAGTACATTTGATAATTTGCATTCAACATAAACAATGAAAACTAGAAACGCAATAAAGTTATTAACAAATGATTTGCTTACAATAAAAATTTATTTATTAAAAAGGTCACTGAACATAAAGTAGCTCTCTGTTATGAACCGAATAATATCCCTTACTTTTCAATTAGTCGAAAAATAAAGTGTTTCATTGCTAGTGCTTAAATTACGCAATAAATGTTCAAACGTAAAAAGTAAACTACCCATAAACCTGCTGCAGTACTTTTTCGAAAATAACGTTCAACAGTTTATTGTTGAATAACGAGACCCTTCGGCTCAGAAAAACGCTATTAGTAACCGATTAACGTTTTTACTCGCCAATCTAATTACTGTGAATTGCATTACAGAACCTAAATCAATTACACAAGGCGATACATTACCTTCCTTGTAGTTAAATGAATTAGGGTCGCTCTGTATCGCGTTGTGAAGGTACTCCGTGAAAAAATGTTAGCCATTCAATTGCTGGAGACTAAAATGCCGATGTGTAAAACTAGATGTTGGTGTTTATGTGACCACTGGCGGAGATATAGGACTTCTATTATGTTGCAAAATTTCAATATATGAGTGTGAGAATTCGGTTGATATCCAAGATGTGCAACGTCGGTCGCGGCTGCCATTTGAATAGGTAACCAGTTGTTTAAGGAACCAGATATTGTCAATTCTCATCTTAAACAAGTTAAAAAATTAGTTAACCCACACTCATGTGAGTCAAACTAAATCTTGCCTGTGATGTCGACTACTTTGGTCGCTAGCCTTGAGTTCTGAATAGGGTATGTCAGCCCTGTAAAGTAGCAGAATCAATCAACATTTCACTAGATATATTGTCGGGTGCCAAATATCTGGCTTGAGGCGGATTCGAACTTGAGACCTTTTGGCCGAGAACTCTTCTAACTTTTACCACAGCTATGGTAAAACGGTATCAAAACGGTTATCCTATTGTCTTTTTAATTTGTTTAAAACATGAAAGGTGACAGATGTATTGTTTAATGGGTTAATGGATTGATATTTATACTAATAATTACTATATATGTATTGAATATATTCTACTATTTATTGGTTTAAATAAAAAGTACCATCCACCTCATATATGTTTCATATCAATACTCAGATATTCTATTTTATGTAGGTATAGTGCACATTAAATAGCATTACACGGAAATGATTTTGTGATGGATCTGACATACTTGTAAAAATCTATAATATAGTTTTTTGAATATTATGGAACTTTCACTTGGTAGTTTGTAAAACCACGACATGTGTTTCATTATATAATAGATCCTTCAGACGTAGTCACTACACGTGAAGTAGCTTGGTTTAAGTTGTTTTTCTTATTTTTCATCTTTTGTCCTTATTATTTTATTTCATATATTTTATTTTAATTGTATTCATATAATTGGCAGTTGAACCATTTATTCAACCCATTCATTAATGCATTTTCAGTTCAGGTCGAAAGGTTTGTTTACTTTACATATTTTTTTTCTTTATATTTTTTCATTTTTAATTTTTTTTCTGTTTCAACTAACATGTAAGAATATTCCATTTTCGTTTGATGTTCACTTCCTTAGATTTCGAAGCTGTTAACATCTTTCTAGGCAAGGAAGTCTGTGTAAAAAAATTATTGAATAAATTCTTAAAACCGATAGAAAATAAGATGACAACTTTCATTTTTTCCTTATTTTAAATTGTTGAAAAACCATTTTCTCTTCATAAAATACTAGAGAAACACTGATAATTTTAGATGTAGTGTCGTAAATGAACACATTTTTTGGCGTTGGCATTGCAAATACTGGCAGAACCCTACGAGATAGATCAAAATAATGTACTACAGAATTGTACACCTTAAAAAGGTCTACAAAAAAGTCAGCCATAGTGTATGTCTATTACTTAGGAATGATCCACAATAATCATTTTTCATCCTGTCAAGCTTGATACCAAACAGTTGTTGGACTACAGTAGGGATGAACTACGATATATAACCAGCCTTCTTACAGGTCACTGTCATTTGAATCATCATATGCAGAGACTGGGACTGTCGGTAGAGAGTGTGTGTCGCCTCTGTTTGGAAAATGATGAAACAGCAGAGCACATCATTTGTGCCTGCCCCGCTGGGGACCGAATCAGATTTTTAGAGTTCGTCAGAGCCATACTCTTACCATCTGACCTGAAAGACCACTCACCATATAAACTAATCGGCTTCGTTAAGAAGCTGGGTTTATTTGGTCGAATAAACCTTCTCACTTTGGATCTAACCTAACCTAATCTTATCGAACAGCTGGAGTTTTCAAACGTATCACTGTTTCTGCATGGATTCCCATTGTTTGAAAATTTATATTCCCAAATTATCGAAGTGCGCTGCTACTAGCTTCTCCAGTGAAGAAAAAACATCATATATCTTTTTATTTCAGGATTTTCTCTTCAATAAGATTTTCAGGTTTTGACATACATAGTCTCAATCTTGCCAACTAACCTAAATGAAGTAATAGGCTCCGGTTGGATTTATCAAGTGCGAACCACAATAAACCCCCGAGTGTTACGGAGAGGAATCAAAATAGATCCACTCATTTCAGACCTACCTATCTACCCACTATATTATCATTTTTTCCGCTTGTATTCTATTAATTCAGTATTCATATGAGATGAATATATCTATATATTTCATGGATTCCTTTACCTCCAGTATTGATTGATACTGATCAAAAATGTTTCATTGCTCCACTCGTGTTTTTCTCATTCAGGTTCTTATTAAAAATACACACATAAATGTCCTTATCTATTATTTATTATCGTGTTTCTGAAGTTATATCTCAAATTCTATTATGAAACATTAAGAAAAAATATGTACAAGGAAATCATTGCCACCACCGTTAGAAATTATGGTCAACATTCGATAAATGACTACAAGGAAGGATGTTTTTCATCGTACCTCATACTTATTATTTATTTGAATGGACATTCTCGCAAACAGCAAACCCACCTATCAATACAAGAATCTGTCTTGGTACAAAACATTTCAATCCTGAAATGACACGTGAGCATGTAAAACTACAATTTACGGAACATTTTGTTGAGTATCATGGCCTGAGGGTTTCAGCATAAAACACATCATATCGAGTCGAAGCAAACTGTTCAAAGAATACCATGCTTTTTATGGCTTCAGAGGAAGTTCGATCATTTTTTACGATCTCGTGATGCTGATGATAATATAATTATATGTTATAATATGCCACATCGAAGGAATGTGCCATGACTGTAATTCGATTTCTTTCGCCTTCCACTTCATTTTATTTGCATTACGAGATGATTTCAAAGAAACATGCAATTAGTAATAGCGAGTTAAATTACTAAGGAATTAATCATTAACCAACGGTAGCAACCGAGACAAAGTTATACTTGATACGCAGAAATGTTCATTATTCTACGAGTTTATAGTTACACAAAAATTAACTTTGAAACTGTCAAATGGCCAATATTAAAAAAATGTTTTGTTCATCGTATAAAAATTTCAGTTACATTGTGATATGTATATTTTTCGAATAATTCTTCTCAAATTTACTCGCTGAACAATTCACATTCCACTCTATAGTTGATTTTAAGAGGAAATACCATCGACTCTTTCTCTTGTACAATCTCTGATTCCAGAAATTACTTTTCGACAGCATATTATTGAACAAATTTCAAAATAGTTCAAAATTGTTATGTAGGTTCTCAAAGTTGTCTTTCAAAAAGGGGTTTTTCCTTTCTTCTTCATGTTCAACCTTTACCCAAAAAAGGCAAGAACAATCTTCCAAAAAAATAATAGTCAGTTGATTTACTATCAGTTGTATCAAAAATCATGTAGAAATTTGGTTATGAACACATTTCTAAATATTTGGGAAGCTCCAACCATCTTAAGCGACCATCATCGAACATTCGTCATCACTTTTTGAATATGTGTTATATAAAAGTTCACATTTATTGGTATTGTGAAAACTTTCTTGATGTGAAAGTAAAATGTGATTGAATCGGCCGATAAATAATTGATGGAAATCCATGACGTATTCAACCAAGAAACCATTTATTGTAATATTTTCACAATTCAGTTTTACACAAACGCAACACGTATCTTTACCAACGCAGGCATGTCTTTACTAAACTGTAGAAACCCAGTTGTACATCACTGTAGTGTTGAATTATGTTACGGGTTCATTCAAGAATTGTGCATCCTCACGAGTTCTTCCGGAAATAATGTTTCAGATTATATTTCAGTTATTTCAGTTATCACCCGAAGACGATTGATAACCACTTATCACCCGAAGGCGATTATGGATACTAACAATCGAAACATCGCATCTCGTGTTAATTTTTTTCAATTCTTTGATTGTTGCTTATATTTTACTTCAATGTAATTTCAGTGTTTTGCTTAATATAATTGTTATTTTTCAGCTGATCTTTTTAATTTTTTACAGATTCTTTCAGGGATTTCAAATCAATTTATATCATATTAGACAATGGAAGTCCGAACTAATGAAATGTAAAATAAAATATTGTCAACCACCTTCAAACAAACGTTACAGAGTGCTTGGATACTTTGGTGATAACTTCGAAATATTTTTCATGAGTTCCTACTATATCCACTGGTAAAGAAGACTTCTATGGTAGATAAATAAGTATTTCCAATCCCGTGTTCCATTACAAAATCTCTCTTAACGAATATTATTTAAGGAAAAAAGTTTCTATACGAAAAGTACCAGAGCAAACACAAAACGTCATCATTCAATAGTCCATATCCAGTGAATTTTTTCTAAAAAACTTGGCCTGTTACTCAGTCACAAACAAAATGAAGTGGCCTTTTCAAATGAAAATATTTTTTTCTCAAAACAGAGAACTAATACACCACTAGATACACAATCTAACATAATTTACAAATTGAACTGTGGCAACTGACCTGAATGCTATGTTGGCCAAAACGGACGTTTTCTCAAAACACATGAGAGATTCCAAAAACTAAATATCAAGTACCCAACAGCCCTTGCTGATCAGGAAAGAGAGCTTGGGCACATTTTTTATTTAGAATATCCGACTTCCATATGTCCAACTATATTGGTCTAAAAGACTGTCGAAAGAAATGATTCATATTCTATAACACGATAGTGTCAGCACTGCATATTTCAATTTAATCAGTAAATTACCAGAATAATTCCTTTTTACTATTCTTAATCTTTATCACATCAGTAAAAACAGGTATCGCCTTATCAACATCATAAATGAAGTTATTTTTTTGTTTCTGGTCATTGTTTTCCTTGTATTTTTCTCAAATATTTTGTTTGCTCGAGTGTTTTTATTTTTCATGTGTATCTAAGATGTCTGATGATTTTTAAATTTGATAAGAGTTTTTAGGGGATTGGTATATGGTAAGTTTTTTCGCCTGAGGTTTTGTTCGCAAGATGGAGCTGTTACTAGTCAACAATTTTTCTCTTAGACGAAGGTTTCATACATGCAGTCGAATCGGATTATTTGTGGCAGGTATGTATTATAAAATACACTGTAACTCAGCTCTGAAGAAGATTTTAATCAAATTTGAAATGTCAATGGAACAACAGTTTTTCTGAGATATTTTGATCTTATTACCCTACAAACCATTTTAAAAGTAGATAAGTATTTTGATATCACCAATTACCATTAGTTGAGTGAATATACTCGTATCAACTCCAAGGTCAAAAGATACCACACAGAAAAGTTTGCAGTTCTGTCTAGAGGAGATGTTTCAAAATTTGTTCATAAGGCACCGAAGGAGACTTTTCAAGAACAAAGATAAATTGATATTTTATATATTTGATCAGTTTTCGTGGAAAGCATGGTTTCCTGACTTGTAGATCAATGAACTTTACAGCCATTAGAAAAAACTTATTTGTAAAATCAATTTGGGAAATTCTGCTAGACTATGAGGATTTTGTTTCCCATTCCAAATGGGTAGATGTGAGGAAGGCGTCCCGTGGGTTGGGCTACTTATCGGGCGCGTCCCCAGGTGGCGGATAGGGGAACGTCGAGGAGACTGGGGACCCTGTCCGGGAAGCCAATATGTAGCCTTACCGACGGGATTGACAGACTCCCGGTCAGTGACAGAAATAAGTAGGGCGAGGGGAATTAAAACTTCCCAAAAGCCTTTCCGAAACATGCCACCGTGGAGCTACCTACCTAAGCTAAGGTATAAGGAATCATGCCGACAGCTGAATGGCCGCAGGGTGATATGCGGTTACGAACGATCCCCTTGGGTCATTGTGATCAGCCTTCCTCTGGTAATGCGGGGTTCTGCCAGAGGTAAACAACTCTTCCCCTGCTACTCGTGGGAACACATATATATGAAACAGACATAACAGAAACCAATCCCGAGGCTGGACAGAAGTGCTTACCTCAATCTATTGCGGTGGCCGGAGATGTACAGAAATGTCCACCCCAATCTACCGCTCGGAATGAGGCTAGACGTAACAGATCACCGAGGTCACTAGCGCCGAGGTCAAAAGGAAAAAGAGAGCGAATGAGGCAGAAGTGACAGCAACTATAAGTGCACCCTCCTCCTCCCCCACTCTACCTCCAACAGCAAGGGTACTTCCTGCGGCGGGAGCCAAGATCTTTGCCCTAAATAAAGGCAAGAAACCGGCTGCCTCTGCAGGAAAGCGCCCTCACTTGAACACCTCCACTAGGGGAACCCCAGGAAAGTTGAAGAAACTGCGCAACAACAGTAATGTCGCTGAACCTTCCAAAACCTTCGCGGAAGCCGCCGTAAGATACCTCAAGGTTTCCAAACAGAGTGTGTGTTCGGCGAGTCTTGGCCTACTTCTGCCGATATAAAGGATATGTCTCCTAGTGACCTGTCCACCTTCCTGGAAAGGACAGGATGGACGATGACCTAGGAGGACAGCACCTCGGGAGGATGTACAATGGGTCACATGAGGCTTAAAGGCTGTGAGTATACACTCGCTTCCCCTACTATATACATACACATATACATGAGGAAGGTGAAGAAACTTTTGTATTGTTTAATGGTTTGAATGTCAGAAGCGAAGTTGATAGAACTACAGTCAACTATGAATTTACACTACTGATGAATAGGTAATATCTATACTGTTTTTAAACCATAACACCAACCATAAACCATCAACACCGCTCGTTACCACTTCAAATTACCTTAGATTATATGAAACGATGATAAAACATTGAAAAGTTATCGATGTCGTCGATGATGGAAAATTAACCTAGTTGTTATTGAAGCAAACCCTTGCAGTCCACCCATATAATAAGTGAATTCAGAAAAATTAAATGAAATTGAAAAACAATTGAAATTGTATAATATACGATGGTCGGCAGCCGGGCGGTTCGACGTGGGTGCTTTGTTCACTTAGTCAGTCGAGCAATATGTTAGTCGGTGGTTCAATCCACAGGCTGAACGCTCAATTTTCACCTGCTATCGTCCAACTCGTGTTACATATCACATGTTTGAAGGTAAGACCTCGTTAGTCCTCATCTCGCACAAGTTTGGACTTCTGAGGGTTATGGTTCATAGGGGTGCGATAACAGGTTAATGGAAAAAACATATTTTGAACATATTTTTTAAACATGATGAATTAACGTATTCCATTATTTTTCCTATTTCACAAATTGTAATTTCAGTGAAAACCGTTAAATATACTCGTATTCTACTTATGGGTATTGATACGATTTCACTTACGTATATTGTTAACAAAATTTATGCATATTACTGTAGTTCTATCCCAACACTAAACCGTTACTTTTAACACCTCAACAAGTGTTTCAATCACCAAGTGATCATCTTCAAGAGAGAAATTTCATTTTAATCTTCCTCTTCAAGAGGGCCAGTTGGTGATTGAAACACGTGTCGAGTTGTTAAAAATAACGGTTTCGTGTTGGGATAGAACTCCAGTAATATTCATTACTACACCAAACAATGCATTACAAGACAAAATTTTCAATAATTCTAATTATTTCAAATGTATTTTCTCCTAATTAATCATCATGTTTCCACAGTGAGTTTCTCATAAATACTGATTGAGATGAGATCATAGATGAAAAAGAACACCCGGTATTTGCTATGTGGTCGATCACCGCTTAGGAAGTAGTGCACTTGTTTTAATCCTCGAGGCGACTTGCCTATTAAGACCCATCCTATAACCCCGAGCTATTCGATCTGCTCCCATTTTTGTGGTCATTGCCAACTATAATTTCCAATTTCGCTATCGCACGGCTTTAATTTATGACATACTACGATAGAAGTTAGACGTACCGCATAAACCGTTCTTAATGGTTATCATTTGGTGAAAGGTGTTCAAGAAGATCCTCGTAATAATTCAGCAATGGGCTTGTTATAGATGTTGGTATGATAGTGATGTTGAGTGGTAAGGCGAGAAACAAATTATTTTTTTTTATCGTATAGTCCCGTTGATGTTCAAAATTTATAAAAAACATCATTATGGTAATTTCTCTATACTTTCATTGTTGAAATTCTAATTAGGCATCGCATTCTTTAGAGTGGATGTACATTCTGAAACCTCAAAGTTCCAGGTCAACTAGAGATATACAGACTATGGAACTCAAAATGTTATTGATGCAGAAAACATTAATACAAAAATCGGCATACATTTCTAGTCCCAAAGTCTTTAAGTTACTTTCCAAAAATTTGATATGATAACTTAGGTACAAGAAGGAAAGTAAAAAATACCTCATTTAAATTAAATTGAAATTCAAGGTTTTTTAAAAAACACAGACAAAATAACTCTCATGACTAGTTCATTTTCATCTTTCCAGAATTGACAAATATAAGCTTGCACCTGAATTTTTTCCACAATCCCAAAATTTTCGTTTTTTCATCATCGCTGGACACGTTCCGCTGCCCATTTATTTCATTTGATGCATCATTATGGCATGGTCACTCCTTACAGAATTAGCTCGAAGACCGTCAAGCTATCCCTAACTTTTGCCGAATTCATGTTCTGTAAAATTAGTATGATATCCATTCGATATCCATATCATGGAGGTGCATAAACAATATAGTTCACAATATTTGGGTATCCGTAATATTGAATTTGGAATTACGTCATTTCATTTTTCGTATTCTTTCGGGGTACATGAAAAAATCAGTATATCATCTCGGACCTTTCACCATATTGCATTTAGAGTGACGTTATGTTATTGTTAGTTTTGTTGTCAACAAATCCTTTCATTTGATACCCATATTATATGGTGCCTTAAAGCTATTCCGCTGTCTGGAGCAGTCCACTATAATGGATTTGAAGTAATGTAATGTTCTATTTCGTATTTTTTGTAGCAGACTTTTTCATTTGATACCCATATATCATAGAGGTTTTTGAAGAACTAGTTCGCCATCATAGGCGGTTCGCTGTATTGGATTTAGAGTGACGTCTTGTTATTTTTCGTACTTTTTTCAGTCGATACCAATATCATGGGGATGAATAAAAAACTAGTCTCCCATTTTGGGCGATTCGCCATTTTGGATGTAGAATGCAATATTTCAATTCTATCGGTCGAGAATAAATGCTTCAAAATTAAGTTGGAAGATTTGTCTAGAAATAACATACACATACAGTGTGCGGCAATATCTTCAAGAACGTTTGTTGAGAAAACTGTCATACTTCTTCCCCTGCCCTTTGGTGTCTTACATCTTTAGAATTCTATTAGTGAAAGTATACTGAGTGTGACACATCATTAAAACGATACTTTTATAAGGAAGCAACACTTGTATCTTTCCACTAGGTAACTTTCGCGGGAAAATCTACTGCTCTGTATTTCAAATTATGATATTCCATTTGAAAGAAAATGCGAACAAGTCATGAGAAAATTACGAATATTGGAAAACAAATTACAATTTATAAACATAAATAGGGAAATCCGTACATAGTTTCTCGAATTCAAATAACAATAATTCCCAGTACATTCTTGAACTGTTTTCGATGAACTGTCATACAAAAGTATGAGTTAGAGTCGAAACATTATCTAACATTCTGATGACATACTTGATGACATCATTTTTGTCCAGAAGACGGCACCAGAATAAAAAGTCACGTAGTGAACAGTCATATGGATAAAATCCTTGTAATATTACCTCTTCAATGTTGTGTCACACACAGTATTTTCCCTATACCTAAGGATGATGGTCACCAAAGAACGAAGGAGGTTATGTTGGAAAGTTGACCCCTTGAATCTAAATCCAAACCTGAATCTATCTTTGCATTTTTTCTCGTGGTATATATTCTAATCGATAAAAAATTAATTTTGGACTGGACTCTATACATTGAAGCTGTTCATTTTTTCCAAATTTTTGTTTTTTTTTTGCCTCATTTAAGATTATTACTATAAGATGTCGTTTAGCGATATTCTGCCAATTTTCCTCTACGAATTCAAACTGAAGCGAAACGCTGCCGAAGCAGCCCGAGAAATCAACCAAGCATTCGGCGATGATAATGTTAATGACCGCAATTTTCAGGACAAAGATTTGATGATCCTGATGGAGATTGACCCATAACAAATGGTGCGTGGGATAACGGAAGAACTAGGCGTAAGCTCCCATAAAGTTTTTGGTGGCTCGAAAAATGGATAGGTTCGAGACGGAAATTTCCTCCTTTTCAACGAGCTTTTTTCAAAATTGCTTAAATAATAATATTTTTTGAGTTATTAACGAAAAACTAATTACAATTTTTTTATATCTTATTTTGTTAATAACAATTGCAATTTTTTACTTGCATCAAAATCCTTCAAAAACATTTTTCTAGAGGTGATTCCGAATCGAATGAACTATCACTCATATTTTTAGACTATTGTGAGGAAATTGACGAAATATACCGAAAATTGCTCCAGCAGTAGCCGGCACCGGTCAGCAGAAGATGTCCGATCCTGCTCCACGACATCGCCAGTCCGCACGTTTCACAAATCACCATCCGAAAATTGAACGTATTAAAGGTCGAAGCTCTGCCTCATCCACCATACTGCCCAGACCTCTAGCCAAGTGGCTACCATCTTTTCAAACACTCCGATAACGTCTTCACTGTTCAGTTAATAACGGCCTTGTCAACTTCATTGAATCGCGAGTTCCAATTGTTTTGCTAACGGAATTATTCGACGTTGGCAAAAGTGTTCTGATTCAAATGACGCTTATTTTTATTAAATTGAATACGTATTCATTGAAATATTGCAGTTTGAAGTAGACTCATAAAAACGGACAAAAATTTTGAAAAACCTTAATTTAAATAAAAGCTTGTAGTGAAAATAAACCGGTCTGTTTTTTATTTGTGTTTGTTCTCTCCAACAAATGTCAAAATAAAATGTCGATTGTCATTTCACTAATATATAACGAGCATAAACAAAATTCTGTAACTACAATGAATTAATTTCTAATACGCAAGATTCGTTTTCATAGGTAGTGAGTAAACTTATAACTGTCCAAGATTCACTTATATTGTACACATTTTTCCTGGGAAATATACATAGTTGATTCTCACAATTCACCAATTATGTTTAACTCTCTGTTTTAAACTCTAAATACGTTGTCCTAATTATGTTGTTCAACCAAATTGCTTTCATAATGTGTCTTTCACTACGCTGTAAGGTCACCTAATCAAAAAATACTAGACGAAATTTCAAAATATTGACAATGTGACAATGACACTACGGAATATAATAATATATTTATTACAATGCCTAACTCTTGCCCCATACTATGGGGAGAGCGTCCAGGATTGGAAGAGAAACGAGGTATATTTATATTTCCATTTTATCAATATAGGAATTCAATAACAGTCCTCAAAACAAAATGACTGCCTGTACATTCACTTTGATACTAATAAATTAGAAAAATTGATGAAACTTAAGAAACCGCATTATCCACAACAGTAATAATGACTTATCTACTTTAGTTCACAGATACATCGCCAGAATGGAGTAATGTTCAGTGTATATTATCCAATCCAGTGTATATTAGCCCAATCTCTTATACATGTCAAACACGGCCTTCTTTATAAAAAGATTTAAAGGAGATTGACAGCGTGCTACAGCTTAACTTTGTGTTTGATATCTTAACGTTGTTTAAATATAAAAATTAATGTGAAATCAAAATGAATATTATAGTCCTTCTCTTCAAGATAAATGGCATACCTATTTTAAAACCCATTGAATGAATTTTGAAACTCATATCTACAATATTTTAATGATGATATGTAGATATTTGATAATATTGGTTCACTGTGGCCCTAAAAACACCAGAAAGCAGTATCTTATGAAATTTCAAAGCCATTTATGAAGCAATGAAAGTTCCTGAACGAGAACTGAACATCTGAAGTGATTATAGAGAGAAAATCTGATAAACTATCAATTAAATCGGTAGTTATATGCGATCTCAGATAAAGTTATGTCAAATATTTTGATTTAATTAAGTTTTATTACAGTCTTCGTATACCAGGAGAATCAAAACTCTGAAAGACAGATAAAATTAAAGTTATTGTGACTTTACCAGAAATGTTTCTCAATAAGAAGCTTTTGAAAATAGGGAAGAAAAATCTACAAATATTGAGGAAAATTTTTCCAGTAAAATGTATGGATCATCTACAGGTAATTTTCTCAGATACAAATTAAAAAATAATCTTTCTTGCACAACTACTTCCCTTTTGAAAACTGAATTGAACAGTAAGTCGTCATTTTCCCAGCAAAAGTGTAGTTTGTTTTCTACAAATATTTTATATTTTTATATTCCATATCAACTCTTCTATTTTTTAATATCATTAATTTTTTTAATCAATTTTATACATTCATCTTCTTTTATATTTCAAATCTGTCAATAGTTTCATTAGATTTTTTTTAGTCCTTACTTATGACAATCAAAAATAGCTCTCTCTGGTCATCTCACATGATATATTATTTTGAATCTTATTTTGCAAAATTTCCACTATAGAGTAAAACATTTTCTCGAATATTTATGAAAATGATCAGAATACTTTCTCAGAATAACTGAAAACTTGTATTTCAGTTTCCCTTAAAAAAAAAGAATATAGAAGAGAAGAGATATATCGAGATTATATCAACAGTTAACACCTCCCAGTGACAAAGTTATTCTCTTTATGCGTGTACAAAGTCTGTTAGGTCTTTGATATACACCAGGAATATACATTTTTGCATATCTACGGCCTCGGTGACAGATGCACGAGGCGTAGGCTCGGTCGATAAGTTCAGATATAATTGCGATCAGTTGCTGCTTGTTTATAACCGTCGGTGATTTGAATATACGACATTGGTTACTATAATTTTCAGTCTTTGCAGAGACACCTCCAGTCCTCTCTCCCTACCAAGCAATCGCATAGTCATGGTTGAAGGCGCATCTACTGGGTGGTTTCAATGCCCGAATGAATTATATACTCAAAATACTCCAAGCAAATTTAAGCAAACTGGTTTCTGTATGCGAAATATTTTTTGGTTTCTGTATATGAAATATTTTTTGAAAAAAAGGTATATTTTTTAAAAATACCCTGTTTTCAAAAAAATATTTTCAAGTTATTCAATCAATATTGATATCCCCACTATGATATTTTGTCTCATAAAATTGGATTAATAGATAACCAAACAATTACTGTAATTATTACTATACAGACTACATTTGATTAACCGGCTCCTTCGCCACATTTTTAACGCTCCATTTGTCCCTATGATGGAATTAATCGATACTTGATGAAGATCCATAACATATTCGAATAACACTTTATTGTGAGATTTCCACTCAACAGTTTGAAAAAATATTCAATTATGATACACCACTGTATAGCTTATTTAAAAAACACTTATCAATTATCTACTACTCCAAAAAGTTTCTTTCCCAAACATTAATCAGTCCCAAAATATAACCCTTCAATTCAAAGAAATTATATCATCCACCAAAATTATTCAATTCATTATGATGCCAGAAACGAATTCGGAATCGAACCAAAAGCTCAGTCAGTACTTGTTGACAACGTTAAGAAGTTCAGCCCAATGCTCCAATATTTCTTTAGTTATTCCTTTAGTTTTTAATTTGGAGTAAGTCGTTATTTTGTAATATAAGTCAATCGTTCAAACGGTGTGAAAAATAACCGTTGACCTCTTTAAAGATCAGTTCATGACAAAACTCTGTTAGGTATAGTTATGTAAAAGATATTAGTAGTGGTGACCCCTACCTTCCAGCAGTTTCCCTTTAATAACACACACAACGCGGTACTCATCGCTACATTCTGTTGATCACCGTAACATGACAGCCAATCATAAAACTCGGTTAGTAAAAATTATCCAATATAAACCGCCAATTCTTCAGTCCACGTGGACTAATTCGTTGCGGCATAATTCCTTTGTATTGTTTTTTTTTGGCCTTTGACTTCGCCGACACCTTTAAGATTACTATATCGATTACTTCGACTATACCTCCTGAGGTTCAAGCTCCCCAGGTTGTCATGCACAAGAATCATTTCTAAAAAAATTGTGCAACCGCTAGTCGCTCTTTCGGATATATGGCTTATCGATAAATTTGTGTGTCGTAATAGCTCACAAAGTTCATAAAAATTTGCACTGGATATTGGAAAGTATTTAAAAACTGTCTTCATCGTTTATTGAATCTGGAAATAGGTGAAAAAATTCACCACAAGTTTCTCTTTTGAGGTTGGTATTGTGGATCCAGAATCTTGGCTTACGGTTTTTGCATTTCTGTGCATGCCAAGGCAATCATATCATCTTCATCAGAATCTGATGAGCTTGAATTCATTTTGATAAATTACAAACAATAACTTATGAGTTGAATTGATTACAGTACACTTAACATGGTTGTTCTAAATGTACTGGAACATAAAAACATAAGATGTCTGACCTGAGAATGAAAACATCCGAATGTCCCGATTTTTGCGCGGTCCTCGCTTCCGTTACGACCTTTCTGTTCCGATCCGATTCAGTGCTGTTCCTGCTTAAATCTGGTGTCTGTCGATAGAGATCGAAACGCATTTAACTGCACTGCTGTTTGGATTGGATCTTTTCTGCACTGACGAGAAATATGAGTAGTCCGCCGGTCCGGACGTGATCTACTCGATTGATTATTGCGTGATCCTGCTATTAGATGAACAAAGGGATCCCATTCTATCTCCATGTGGTATTTATTAAAAGAAACATTGGTTGAGGTAAATACTTCGAAATTTTGTTTCGAAATATTTATCCTCTTAATACAAAACTGATTTGTAAAACCATAATGATATACGATGCCCCTTTTTCCACGTGTTAACTTAAGTTGGCAAACGTTCCTTATATTCAAATATTTCTTTCACCATTAAGAAATTCTGAACCACACCACTGCCTTCAAGGAACGAGTTGGGCATCTGAATGCGAGAGCAATTTTCTAAATCTTTCGTGCATTTTATCGGGGAAAAGGTGATTTATTATTCGATACAGCAAGTTTGCCTGCTTGACCTGTTAACGCTTTTAGAACTACGGCAATTACAATTTGTAAGAGTTTTTCTTTCTGAATTTACGATTTCTGGTAGTTCTTTAATTTATACAGATTCGCGTGATTGGTATATACACTTTTCTTTATTTGAACAGTTAGCTGATCCACTTATCGTCATATACACACTATTAAGATTATATTTTCGTAAACTCTTGCTTGATTAGTTGTATATATTTGTTTTCCTCATTATGGTCAAATAAAGTCAAAGTGCTCATTCTGTTGGGTAAAACTTCATTTGCTAGCGTTATTTCAAAATCAGTTGCGTGTCTGTTTTAATGCAATGATTATCTGAAATCAGTTGAATGAAATTAAAATACTTACTAGCCTAGGTGGTAGCAGTTGAGTAAGTTCTCTCTCGTCACATAAATTAATGAAAAGTCTTGAATTTCAAACACTCTGGTTGAATTTTTGTTCCACACAGATTGTAACTTTTGTTTATAATGAAGGAATTCGTAGGTAGAACATTTCTTCTGCCGAATCTCAAATCCCATTCTGGAAACTTTGAAATAATTCTAAATTTCGAGTCATAATATTCTCGAAACGATTTTGAACTTCTAATATTATCATTTGAATAATAAACGATGTTTAAAAAAATTCATATAAATGTGATTTCCATCCGAAATGTATTTTAAGTTTTCAACGATTCCAAAATTTTAGACTTCGATTTTTGAAATAACTTCCGAAGTTAATTCAATGCAATTCAAAACTTTCATCAATATATTTTTGTACATATGGTTGTTGATTGTGTGTCTAGTTTGTGAAGTACCTGTTCTAGGTTCAAACCTCTTAATGCCGAGAGATATTACAATATTAAATTTGGTTAAATTAAAGCTGTTTTGGTCTATGTCTAGTCTATCTTGAATTTTTATTGATTCAGTCTTTTCCATGGTTCCTTGAAGATTTTTTTTTATTTCCTTGGAAGGGGCTCCAGTCGGGGGCATCCTGGAGCTGTTTCCTGATCGTCAACGGAAATTGAACTTGAATGTCGAGGAATTGCTCCGAAATATTCTCCGGTGCTGATAGAATCCTGGCTGAAGGGTTGATAATGGTTGGTTCAAGGTGTGATCAGTGCTATGAACTGTTGTGAGCATATTTTCCCTGGAGTGGTTGAGACTAATATTATTATGAAAAATGTTTTTATACCAGTTTCAATTCTCGTTTTTCATGATGACCTCCTCCCACGTAGTAATAGCTACACCCATCAATTCATATAATATAATTGATTATTAGGTATTATTAGGTTGTGGATATTATAGATGAATCCTGTCTCTGTTGTTAGTGTTTGTCTCAGAGACATATCATCCTAGATCATGACTTTATAGTCTAAGTTCGGTCTTATGGACATTTTGTGTATAGAAGTGTCTTACTGGGCATCTCTCGAGTTTGATCCTCATTACTTTCAGAAGTTTGGTTCTCTTTCGGACTTTGTCCAAGGAATTGCGAAAGTCAGTTTTTCAGATGACAGTGCTTGTGGAAGTAAATCGTAGTTAGGTCAACAAGACTTCAAACAGAATATTTTCTCCCAGAAGAATGATGGTCAAATTGGTAGTGGTTTATCTGGGGCGGAAGGTGGTGTTAGAGTTCCTGAAAGCAATGGGTTGAGTTGAGGGTTTATTTTGATTTGCCACGTGCTGCGTCAGTGAGGGAAGTGGTTTATTATATTTTGGGTTTGTTTCTGTAGCATACGGGTATTGGTGGTGGTGAAATAAAGGATGAACTCATATTGGAACATTTTTGGGACTGTTGATGTGGGGATAGGACTGACCGGTTTTGAATGATAAAAGGAGTGGGATGGCAGGTGTGTGTATGAGTTTGCAGATAATGGCAATGTGCCAAACCTCATCATAGACTTTTTGAATTTCCAGTAGGACGCGACCGTGTCATGAGAGGTCTTAATGGAGATATGAGTATTGAGCCTAATGAAGGCGTTTTGGGTGTAGTTTTCTGATCAAAAGCCGTGTTGGTGCACATGGATCATATTGTAGTTGGAAAGGAATTTGCTAAGTTTGTTATTTAGGAGTCTTTTCTAGTTGACCTAGTTAACCTGGATCAGTAGGATCCAGAGATAATATGATCTTTATGTGGTTTGGGGATCATAATGGTATTTGCTCATTTACAAGCAGTTAAATCGAAGATTCTCACTGACAGAGTATGATGGATTGTTCATCCGGGTTTCATTCCGTGTTGTGTTTTTGACCCTCACAGGGAGCAATCTGTAGGCTAGATCCAAACTCCAGACATCGCCAGAAGATGGTAACGTTATGGCTTGCAGTGTTGTTTGATGTATACCGTGACAGCAATGATCGCTATGAATGAGGTAATCTTTGTGAATAATATCGTTTGTTGAGACAGTTGAGAGTGTTTACGATTTCAATAGCTTCGAAGATTATCCTGGCCTGGAGAGTTTTCTTTGTGGCAACGATTTTGGTGTTTTCGAAGCTTATTGTTTGACCTGTTTCACGACGATGTTTGAAAAGGAATAAGGCTGGATTTGATTAACGGACAGCAAGCTCGTGTTCAGAGATTCTGTTGGAGACTCTTCTATTGGTCTGGTCAGTGTAAGTTCTGGAGCAATTGGGATATGGTATTTCGTATGTGACCTGATTGGGTATTACGTCCTTAGGCTTTCGCAAAAAACCGAAAATTTTAGAAAACTCGGAAAATAGCGTTCACACAGTTATCTCCGACCGTAAAAGTTGGATTCATTAATTCAAGTATCTAGTATCTATATATTATCGTGATTCAGCATAACTAAACAACTGCGCTAAGACTTATTGCTTTTTCAATCATTTCAACAATCTTATTTTCTGCACTGATTCACACATTTCCTATGTTGTATTGCTGACAGCTAAAGTCTCCGTTACACAGTTCTATATTATTCAAGTATCCTTCAAGTGATAATTTGTAACGAAATATGTAATAAATAGAATTATTCTGAACCGACTTCTGATTCTTCAGTTCATTTCTCAGAGGGTTCATTTGTGAAGGTTTTTTTGGTAGTTCTAGGTATATTTTCCAGTATTCTTTATATATTCTCATTGATCCATATTCTGATATGTTTCCGTACTAAAAATTTTAGAACACCCACATTTGGGTTCTAGTTCACTACAATTTTTTGTTTGTGATTCTAAATTGTTCTGGTACTCAATATAGAGTCACTCTTGTACTGTCAAATAGTTTTATCCGTTCTCCACTGTATTTCTAGTCCAGTTTTGATGTCACTTCTGGTTTCATCAATGCCCCAATGAACCCTGATTATATTTAAGAATATTGATAGTCTCATTTCATTAAGGCTCCAAATTGCAACGTGCAAACATTAAATTAATTTTTGAAGAGCTATACAAAAATCCTGAATTTTTTATTTGAATTTCAATATTCTAAAACAGTACGGATCTCAAAATCTATTTTGTCCTTTTTTGTATTCATTCTATTCAACTTGCTTTCTTACTACTACCAGTTCAGCTACGAAATGAATTGTGTTAATATTCAAAACTGAAAACATGAAATGGAAGCTGTTTAAAGACACGACCCAGCCACGTATCTATTATCGCCCTAGTATACTTTTATTAAAACTTTCTTTAGAAACTCCGAGATAATATCATAAAAATGTTAAATCAAAAACATACTGCCACTTCTCGTGACCATAATCTACTGAAGGGCGTAAAAACTAATGGAAATTGTCGAGCCTGAATATTCAATGAGAACATAGTTTTCTTGGCTGATTCTCCCCCCATAGCTCTTTCTAACTCAAGGTTTCCGGGGTCGTTTATATTACGATCCTTTAT
The DNA here is from genome assembly GCA_015342105.1 of Leptinotarsa texana. Taxonomy (NCBI): domain Eukaryota; kingdom Metazoa; phylum Arthropoda; class Insecta; order Coleoptera; family Chrysomelidae; genus Leptinotarsa; species Leptinotarsa texana. Next base: position 14,727 of record WOGN01000046.1, on the reverse strand, counting down.
ATCTCGAGTATCCTCAACATTGTCGTTATCGAAAGTTTTCTGTCATCATCAGCTCTGAATTACCTCTGCTATATAGTTCTCTTCTTGACAAAATGTTGATTGAATTCGATTACATTTTATTAATGTTATGTTGTTTCATGTGATGATATTATTAAGGAAAAGGAAAATCGATTATCCGTGGTTGTTTTGAAATAGGGCAACGAAGAGGAGCAAAAAAGTAATTTCAAAAATGAGGATTCAGGGTTCTGATTTCTGTCACACACTTAATCAGTAATTGTAATTCGTTTCTACGTTCGTTACATCACCAAGTTGGCGTAATCAGAGAAGGAATATACTGATTCCTCAATTCTAACCACGACCTTTTACTTTCAGTCACGCACTAATGCTTTCAAGGGTACAAATTAAGGTTTTCCATACGTTGTAGATCCATACAAATATGGGTAGTGTCATTAAATTCCATCAAATAACGAGTCAGTGTATTTATAACTGAATATTATGTTCGTAGGTCTAAACTTCAAAAATTCCTTGCTATTGGTTCCAGTTGGTTGGGTGTTTTTCTTGAGCTAGCCAAGACCAACATACTCACACCGATGTATGCATACGGTATCCAGTGAATGCAATTTGTTGAAGAGATTTCTGACGTTAGCTGTCAAACTGACATACAGAGAATTTTTCGCTGCGATAATTTCGAAGTTTTTTCCACAAAAGCGACTATTTCTGGTGGATGATCAGCCATTCACCAGTAGTTAAATCTCTCCTATTAGTTAGTGCGTTGGTTACAGTGACCAAGTACCCTCCAGACTTCTGGTAAGGGCGTTCAAACTATCACTTTCACGGAACTGTTCATCGCCTACCCTTGGGATATCGAAGGGTGTGAGTTTTTTGACAGCTGTATGGAGGAACTGTTTGATTGCCTGATGGCCAGGGACATGGGTTAAATAGTCACCTTCATGGGTTTATTACTTGATCGCCTGGGCCTGAGTCCATCATAGCTGATAAGGGGCAGTCCCGGGGCGGCAGTTCGGAAGCATGACGGGAGTATCTTCCAGAGATACTCCCGTCGGCACCACCCTCTCTGATCAGTCAGAGGCAAACAACGAAGATAATACAATCAAGCCGCAAGAACCAGCCGACAAAAAGCGTCGCCTTCCAGAAGATTTCCTTCTCTTCCATCTAATCCAGTCACTTCGGTAAACAAAAATATCGGCAACAAGCCTAAAAAAGCGTCTAAAAAGATCAGAGCTCCGGGACGAAGCCAAGAACAACACTTCAGAGTCAGAACTCTCAACAACAGAGTCTTCCGTTGAAGATGACTATGAAATGTCGGTTGACAACAATAGGTCTGAAAAATCGATTTCGAGTATACAGGGTGCTCCAAAACTGCCATATCAAAAACCAGCTCTCCCCGTGTTCTTCTGGTGTCCCAAAGCACCAGAAAAACACGCGTTTCCCTAATAGTCGTTCGCCAGAAGAAAAAGTGGTTTCAATTCACAAAGCTGGCTGTCTTATATAGTTGTACGTGACGAAGAGAGCAGACGTATCGACGAGAACATTGTGAATTTCATAATACAACTTGTTGTGTGTGATCAGTTATATTGATCGTCAATCATCAGGTTTATAAAATGCCTCAAAGCGAGGATCAGAATGCCGTTGATTCAGTGATAAAACAATCATTTCATGAAGGCACATTCATGGAAAAAATTGCTGATAAGGTTTCTACCATTATTTTGAATGTGTTAGAAAAAAAACTTGAATCGTTTGGAATCAAACTGAATGACATGAAGAAAAAAACTATTTTTTGAAGTAGAATATGAAAAAGAAATCGATGCGCCTAATCAGAAGGTCAAGACACTCTAAGAAAAAATTGAAAATCGTGATAGTGAAATCCAAAACATTGTACAAGTTGTTTCAGAAGTAAATGATATTAAATGCAGATAAAATAATATGTATTTGAATTACCGTCGTCTAAATTTCGAGTATGAAGGTGAAAAATCGGATGTATTTTTCGCACAGTCGGGAGTTCCCCAAGTATCTAATTTGGGACCGCTGTTATTTTTACTTTTTTTAGATAACATATGCGCTTCTACGAAATCAACAAAGCTAATATGATTGAAGTGCTCCACACTCTGTGGAGCAGACTCACCAATACGAACAATACTCCCCAGCCGAGAAGACATGGGCCTTTGCAGACACAATGGAGAGTTTCAACTAAACACTGATTCGAATGATGATACTGACCGTGATTTCTGGCTGGAACACCGACTTCGGCGCATTCTTAGGGAAAATGATGACGACGTGATCCCTCCAGCCTCGGAGGAAGATCTGAGGGGGTATACCTATTAGGGCCTCAATCAACAGGTTATTGAAGCAGCTCCCGGAGAACTTCATCAGATACTTGCTGGACTCACTGGACTCACTCTCAGATACTTCACTCGAAGATGGAAACATGCCGTAGTGGTCATGATTCCGAAACAGGGTCAGAACCCGCTGTTTCCCCAGAATCACCGTCAGATTATTCTGCTTTGCTCAACGGCTAAGTTGGCTGAACGTGTGCAAATGCTAACAGAAGAAGTTGAAGACCGAAATGTTCTACCTGACAAACAATTCGTCTTCAGGGGGCACACTCCACCAAGCTGCAGGCCCTGAGACTGTTAGAAAATTCCGTCTCACAGCTGAACAATAGGAAGACAGTCTATCTCGTCCTCCTGGATATTTAGAAAGACTTCGATCGAGTCTGGCATGAAGGCTGCTACACAAAATGCTCGATTTCAATCTGCCTCGGGGTCTGGTCCGGTGGATTAGTTCCTTTCTGAAATGCAGAACATTTCAGGTCCGAGTTGAAGGAACCCTGTCTTCCATCAGGGAAATCCAAGCTGGAGTGCATCAGGGAGCTGTGCTGTCTCCACTACCATACAGCCTTTACGTGAGCGATCTTACGAGGTTCGATCACGTGAAGGTTTCCCTTTATGCCAATGATACGGCTCTTCCCGCTTATTCCATGGGTCAGGCGTTGGCGGTCGTCTACATGCAACGCGGATTGGACGACCTTCAACGGTGGTACCTTGACTGGAAATTCGGGTGAATCCAAAAAAAACTCAAGCGATAGACTTGGGCAGACGTAAAGTTTCTCCAGACACAAAGGTTATGATTTCAGGCAGGGAGATCGAATGGCAAACGCGAGTCAAGTAGATACCGAGGTCTTTGGGTAGATCGCCGACTCACCTGGGCAGGTGCGAAATGAAGCCATCCGCAGAGATTTGAAGCTGTTGACTATACAGCAGTCCATTCAGCTGAGGAATCAGAAAGTTTTCGAGTCAGCGGAAACTCATGATAACCCATTAGTTAGGGAAGCTGTAAATTATACAATAGACGACCCCACTCGATTCAGAAGGTCCAATTGCTCGGTTGAGTCAAGAACCCACCACGTCTATTAAATTGAACAGTTTGTTCATCAAATTCCCCAGTCAGGAAGGGGTACACAAGGCCAGAGCGGCATAGAGGTCATTGGCCTTTATGTCTCCACCAAAACACCTTACGTTATGAACCATTTGTCCTCCTGACGAATCTCAGTTGAAAGTTTAATAATAGAAATAATTTTCAACCTGATGAAAATGATGATTCAATAGTCCAGGAAAATAGTCAAATGGGGACAAGTATCTCGAAATGAGTGATAATCAGGTATAAAGTTCTATAAACATTCATTCTGGCATCCTTAAAATTCTCTGCGACTACAGATATTCTGAGGTCAAATGCCAAACACATATATTGCAAATATATCGTTTTTATGGGTTTTAAGTTATGTTTATTGTACCTATGTTGTCTGACACTTATATTTTATACGTTTTTTTGACATGGATAACTAATGTTTGTGGTAAGTGCACCTATTTGTTTCTCTTTTACATAATATGAGATTGTTTAATCGTTATAAATTTTGCAATATGTATTGCATATACTGTTCTCTAATTGAACTATTTCATTGTAGAGCCCTTATGATGGATTTAATAAAGCCCGAAACTTTGACATAAAACTAAATTGTTTATCTACGAATATTTTTGATCCCTTTCCCAACCAATCAAAAAAACCGCATTTTGAAGTTATTTTTATTTACTATAAATATTTTAGAGAATCACATTCTCTACAACTTTTGTTCAATAATAATAATAAAATATATTTTTTTGGTGGAAAAGTAAATTTGAGAGGAAAGAAAGTATTGATCATCCATAAATAATAGAAGTATAAATGTTAACAGTTCTAGACTATGAAGAGAGTTATTGGGAGCATATTGTATAATTTACACCTACTGTACTCTACGCCTTTTTCATACAAAGAAGTTCTATGGGCGTATTGTAAGATAATATTTTTCAGCAGTATTGTTGTTATGTTTCGGAAAAGAGGACTGAAAATTGGATTTATTTTTGTAAACGTAGCTCAGCTGTTATTCTCTGAGCATATTTCTGAAGGAGAAATATCCTTTCGACAAAAGCACTCATACCCAAGTTGAGAATACCACATCGAAGGTTGTGCGCTGCTCTGTTCAGAAAAGGATAAATAACTTTTGTAATAACACTCAAGAAACTTCCAAATTTGAATCAAATTGTCACGACATTTGAAGAAAAAACTGCCCGGTTGAATTATTATTCAAGAATGAAGTGCAAACCTTTGGCAATGTTGCCAATGTATAATTCTCCAAAATCTGAGGACTGCATCGATCGTCTTTGCAATGCACAGTTCAAGTTACCAATACTGAATAAACCTGTGCAATTATTCAATCTTCCACCAACTAGTGTAGTAGGTCACCAGACTAGTAGGTCACCAGACAAGTTCAGACTAGGTTAAGGCATGATTTAAAACCCTAGAATTGGGATTGGATAATGCGTGATGAATTCCTGGAACTTGTTGTGACAATGAATCCATCAGCTCCGGAGAAATTGCTTGAGACAATATTCTTCAAATGCAAAAATTGTTGTGGTTCGCAATGTGGATTCAGAAAAACAGGGTTGCAGTGCTTTTTAGCTTCAGACCAGTGTAATGGGCAGGCTTGTCTTAATGTTTCACCATATCAGACAGATATCAATGAAGGCGATACTTTTGACCCCGAAATTCTGGAAGAACTGGAGACAAATGTCGTTTAAGACGAGAACACAGAGGAATTTGAAATTTTATAGCGACTATTTGAAATTATACAGCAACTGAAGGACGATGAAGAGGAAAAAAATTGAAATGAAAACTTGTAGTTCGTATTATTATTAAATTTTTTAAATTTCAACGTTCATGAATGTATGAAATGGTATTTGTCAAGAATAACATCAATTAAAAATTTATTTTCATTTAGTTAGGAAAATATATAAATAAAATTATGATTCAGAAATAATTAAAGTATTTCCCTTAATAACTTTTAGATTACACGAGTAGGTAAGTGTTATCAAATCAATAGATACTGATAAATAGAAAACATTATTAATTATAACGTAATAGTTAATAAATAATGCAAATTATTTAGAATTTCATATTCATCAATAATTTGATAACTTTTTACGGTGTATTTTTAATCGCGTAATTTACTCTAAATAGTTAAACACGCTCTCTTCTCTATAACAAAAGTTGTAGAGAATTCAATCATCTATAATATTTATAATAAATACAATTGTCATAAAACCCATAGGAAACGGGATATTTGCAATAAATGTGTGAAATATCTATTTTTTAATGTTTGACCTTCGCCGTTACCCTACGATAAGTAGGTTCTGAGGCAAGTTTTAGGGTGTCGAAATAAAGGTTTATAGCTGACAATCTCCCATCATGTGGTGAATACCCTAAAATTCCTGGTGTATAAAGCTAGTTTTAATGTTGCACTTAAATTTTATTATTTTTATTCTTTCTAACATTTAACGGGAGGTTAATCCTGTGTGTAACGACTTCTCATGTGACTCTCGTCTTCAGGACAATATCTTATTCTAGCAGTTTCTGGAATAACCATTCTTATTGAGACTTTGCTTTATGTTGCAGAGATTGGTTTCATGTTTTTCTTCTGACAGACGGTTGTCAAATGAAAGTATCGTATTAAGATGACTTTACAATGGTGTAGCGAATTATAGGGATTTTATGCAAATCTCTCTTATCATATTCCATTGATATCTTGTTTATGTGACGGAACAGTGCTGCATATTATACGAAGTGATGATATAAATTGAAACGTGGATGTGAATCGTGATGACACTGACACAAAATATTTTGGGTTATGTATGCAAATGAATGAATGTTCACCCCGATTTCTTGAACAATTTTTTTTTGTGAATCTTTAATTTTTTTGTGAATATTCAAGAATTTTGAGTTATGATAAATAAATGATTGATGACTACATAATGGTGTATTTATCAATATGTATATGCTCGTCAGTTTGTCAACATTACTGGGCCACTGAGTAGTTGTTTTATGAATTTTTCATTGTAATTTTATAAAAACGGTTCAATTAATGACCATTTCAAGGGAAATATGAACAGTACTTACTGAAAGTGTTCCGCCTTTTCTGTGATAATAACATCATATTTTAGCTGGTTAACAGAAAAACCGGCAGATACAGTTTTGGCCAATCGTGGGATATGGAGCACGATTAATTCATCGAGAAATTATACATACCTTTTCTTCTTATATTTTGATTCACAAATTCAAATTGCCTTTTCATTTATAATTTTTATTTGAAATAACGGCATCAACATCATAGTTATTAGTGGCGGAAAAGATATTTATATTATATTGAAATGCGCATTTTCGATTTACGTCTATTAGTTTCTTCAAGGATATCATTCATTCTTGAATATTTTACAAATTATCCAATCTTCATGTAACGATAAACTTGTAACATCACTTTTGGAACACTTGAAAAATATCACCGCATTTCACCCAGTAAGTTACTCAATAAACTATCCAAATAGTAGAGAATAAAACAACAGAAGGAATATATTATTCACCGGTCAAGATATTTTTTCAAATTTGACGTAATCCTAATGTCAGGTAACGTCAACACAACTTTCGCAGTTTTTTCTTAGAAAAAATAAAAGAACTGAATAGAACTGGCCGATACTTAATGAAAATCCATATTATAAAAAAAACTAAACTAGAGTTTATTCTATGATTTTCACTATAAGGGTTTTACAAAAATCGCGATTCGTGTTTCGCTATACAATAGCTTCTTCAAGCTTAACTAAGAAGAATAAGAAGAAGAATTATGCTTGAAGAAGCTATTGTATAGCGAAACACGTGTCGCGGTTTTTGTAAAACCCTTATAGTGAAAATCATAGAATAAACTCTAGTTTAGTTTTTTTTTTAATAAAAGAACTGACAACATTATCAACTGATCAATTGATCACAAAAGTACATGCCAGCAACCACCAGTGTATAGATACCTTGGAGAAGGTCTCCTAATCACTAAAATGTGTATTAGTCAAAATATAACCAAGTGATCATACCATGGTATTTCTGTGCATGTTGGTATTGACGTTTTCTGAAACAAACGCGCATTCCAGCTACTACCAGTATACAGTGAGTCAATTTTAAAACTTACAATGGGCTATATCTCACGAACGAAAGCTGATATCGAAAAATGCTTGAAAACGATTCTAGAATAGTAAGGGGGAACTAAAGTGACATGTTTTGGTAACAATCAGTGAGAAGTTACCCCCATCAATCCCCTAGACCCACCTATCAAAACACAAAAAGTTTAAATTGCAAACCCCTACTTGTGATACATCATTGCGAAGACTATAAAAAATGCAATCCAATGGTATAAATAATAATTGTACAAGGTGAAGCAATAATTGTGAAACTTTGACGTAGATGGAATATTTAATGAGGTTTTTGTTGAACTGCAAATTTAATAAAAATGTCAATTGAGTAAATGGTTCAAAGTGGGTTCCGTTGTTTTGTAAACCATTATAGAGCCTATTTTCAAATTCTGCACAAACTTTGGCAAATGTTGTTCTAGTAATGGCGAGACATGCTTGCGTAATTCTTTCTCGCAATAATTCCCCAAGTGACGCAGGTTGAGTTTTATAAACAACTGACTTGAGGTGACTCCACAGAAAAAAGTCAGGTGGCGCCAAGTCTGGTGACCTCGGAGGCCACTCAATGGGACCTCTCCTTCCAATCCATTTGTTGCGATAATTAATATCCAACCAGTGCCTAACTGGCGCTGCATAGTGAGGAGGTGCTCCATCTTGTTGAAAGTGCAGCAAATCTTCGTCTACAGCTAGGTTGCCTTTGTCGTCCTCTTAGTTCTCCAATTCATGCACAATTAAAGGTTCGATGATGTTTTCCAGCATATCAAGATAAATGTCGCCACTTAAATTGCCTGGTATGAACAAGGCACCAATTATAGCATCGCCTAATATTCCTGTCCAAACATTCACTTCTCTGAATCGATGCGGGTTCGCATCACCTTCGGTGTAGTAATGAATATTACTGGAGTTGTTTCCCAACACCAAATCATTATTTTTACACCTCGACACGTGTTTTGATCACCAAGTGATCATCTTCAAGAGAAAGATAAAACTATAAACTTATAAACTTCTCAAAACTAAAGCTATTTATGTTATCTATTCAGGTACATCATACAGGTAGGTAATCAGTAATACCACCCATACAAGTGTACCACCCTAAATCAATTTTACAATATGTCCTTATGTATGTTAAAATATTCCAGCTATATGTAGAACAATTTTCAGCTATATAAAATTAGTTTCACAATATCGCCTATCTGAATATATTTTTACAATGTGTCTTTTTGTAGTAATCAGTAAACCCAACAATATTATTTCAACAAGCTATATAGTATGTTATTTGGTATTGGTCCGTTATCGTTATTCATTATATTATTATGTTTACTTATTTCTACACTCTCATAGGCATCTAGTTGCCTGTTGTTGTTAACTTGTCTAACTAATCTTGATGAACTGAAGTCTATGGAATGGTTTTGTTGCAAAATATGTAGGGCGACTGCTGATTTTTCAGGTCTTCCATATTTTAAGTGTGCTATATGTTCCTTATATCTCACTTTAATAGATCTTTTTGTCTGTCCATAATATTTTGCATCGCAGTCCGTACATTCAATTTCGTAAATTACAGACTTTTCCGAATTCTCGACTTTGTCTCTTGGACTTCCCAAAAGGCTCTGCAGTGTATGACTTGTTTTAAAAACCACCTTCATACCTAGTTCCTTGAAAATCTTTCCAAAGTTCTACGCATATTGGTAGTATGGAACTGAGATGTATTTATCTTGGTTTTTGTCATTTCTGAAACCTCAATTTAGGGTGCTTCATTCAGTAATCTTGGGGCATTCCTTTTTTTATTTTACACTGATCCCGTTTCTCTAAACTTTTCAATTGAATCGCGGACGTTCACGTGACTTACATTTTTGTCCCGATGCCTTTCATGACATATTTGAGCTGTTTTTGAATAATACTGGTTCTGGGAGGCAAATATGAAAATTATCTCCACGCGCTCAAATATACTGTAAACCATCATGACAACTACAGCTGAATGACAGTACAGATCATACAAATGATGAAAACTAATGACATTTAAAAGTCTCAAGCAAACCAAAAATAATTTACTCTGAAAGAACCCAAAAAACAGATCTTTCCAACTTGTTTTGCAAAAACAGCAAATTAGGTTATTATTAAACAAAAAAAGTATCGACGGACACTTACCATTCAAAATAATAGTCCGGGAGATAGCATTACAAATAAAGTCATAGTAAGCCGGCTGATATTAAATTTGTGCAGACTTTAACAATGGACTGCATTATTGTTTACAAAATAACCAAACCCACTTTGAACATTTACTTAATTGACATTTTTAATAAATATGTAGCTCAACAGAAACCTCATTAAATATTCCATTCAAGCCAAAGTTTCACAATTATTGCTTCACCCTGTACAATTATTATTTATACCATTGTATAGCATTTTTCAAAGTATTTTCAATGATGTATCACAAATAGGGGTTTGCAATTTATTCTTTTTCAATTTTGGTGGATGGGGCCTTGGGGGTTGATGAAGTTGAGTTCTCTTTCATGTCACTTTAGTTCCCCCTTACTATCCTAGCATTTTTCGATATCAGCTTTCGTTCGTGAGATCACATATTTACAATCATGGCGTTTTGACAAATAAGTGTTCAGAATGAAGGTGTTCTGAGTCACATACCTGGTATACCACTGTATTTGAAAAGTAAATGACAGAAACTAAATTCATATATGAATCAATAAAAATACTATCGGATATCCAAGTGGCTTCGGAAGCACTTAGCTTATGTCAAGTAACTACCAATAAATTATGTCTGGTCTGGATTTCTGATCACAGTGGCCTGGAAGGATGAAGTTGCTGACTCCATGTTAGGAAAGGTGCTGCAATCAATTTCATCGGACCAGAACCAAACAATTGTTAGATGTTGTCTAACAAGTGTACTTACTGAATCACCATATGAAGCAACTTGAACTGTCGGAAGACAGTCTCTGCTTAGATGAAGATGAAACAGTTGAGGTTGAGCATAGGTATATTTTGTGCTTTTTCGGCCACGTACCGAGTCAAGTTCTCAATGTCTTCTGACCTGGAGGATCACCTACTGAATAAACTAATTGGCTTCAAAAATATGGTGGAACTGTCCAACACATAATGGAAATTCTTTATAACGTATTCAAAAAAAGCACTTTACTGTTAGAATTCTGATTAAAGTTTACAAAACCGCGACACGTGTTTCGCTATTCAATTGCATTTTTGGGTGTCACAATACTATGTATTGTATTCAATACACAGTATGTTTTTTCAATATGCCAACAGGCTTCGTCAAAAAACTGAACTTACAATAATCCCTCGTAAGTTGCAGTGACGGGTCCAATATATCCACTAATTTTGGATTTATCTACCTACATACTTAACGTCAGCTTCTTCTCAACAGTAATTTCCATTCTCCTCATTGCTTTCTGATTCTATCATTATTCGCGAACTATGATCATGTACCTTCTGAAATGCATAAGATAACCCCATTATGCTTGAACCTTTACAGGAGTCCCTGGAATGGGACTCCTGTAAACAAATACAATTTGCAATATAGCTATTAACACTAAAATAGTAATCTTTGTAGTGCTACTACTGGGGTATCATAGTTGCTATCCTCACACAACTGTTGTTGAATCATATTTTTTGTTTCAGGTACCAGCAATGCAAACCCAGATCAAGTGAACGTGAAATCTAAAAACGAAAATCAAATGCACGGCAACAATTCGAAAATCGTCCGTGTCCTTACGACAAACGAAACTACCACTAGCGCCGCAGAAATCAACCGAAACAACTTTATTCTTGTCCGCAACTCCAAAGCCACCGATTCAGGTCACATCCTAGTTCGAACCGATTCCCTTAGTCAGTCCAAGAGCAACTTGCTCTTGGAAGATGGCGAAAACGGAAAAATCGGTCAGATTTTAATTCAGCAGAGCGAAATCAAAAAGGGGGTCTTTGTTCAATCGGTGAAAAGATTAAGTTCGCCTATTTTTTTGCTTAGTGGCGGCGATAGTAGTAACGGGCACATACTCATCCAAGCCGCCCATCCTGAGGATATTCGGCGGTCGGGGGATGTAGCTGAGGATGCAGGTGATAATATATTGGTTCAAGCTCTCGAAGGACTGCAAGATAGCGAGGCGGGAAGCAGTCGAAGTTTGTCAACACCGATTGGGTCAGGTGAGTTACTTTTTATTCAATATTAATTCAACTTACGAGTAAGTATAGACTTCTCTTTCTATGCAGATGCCATCTGTGGGATTGAAAGAAGACGTGAAATACGAATATTATCAATAAACAGATCTTAGAAAGGCGATCCGTTTTTGAAACCAATTTTCTACAAGGACTACTAAACGTAATTCGAATTTTGTGGCTGCAATCTAGATGCAACTAGAACACAAAAACCATACATTTGTATTACATCAGCAGATAGAGCTATTCCTTCTGACATGAGTTTCATTAGTGGTTCTAGACTGAACCACGAAAGCATTGATGTAATCAATTTTCTTCAATCAACACGCCTGACTATAAGTAACCATGGGCAACTTCCCTTCCCGGTCGAAATGTCGCTCGCGAGTGATGGATCACCAATGCTTTGTGTTTGGTCACTAATTCAATTAGTTGCCTTGCAATGGAAGTTGCAAGCTCGAATACTTTGTTTTTAGAGCTCTGGTGTGATCTAATCCGTACTTATTTTGAAATTGTGCCACCCCAATGTTATGTAAACCTTCTAAGACAAGCACTCACTGTAAACAACCTAGATGCAACACAGCACAAAAACAAAACGTTTGTATTCCATCACCAGGCAGAGCTATTTCTTCTGAAATGAGTCTCATCAATGGTGCTAGACAGAACCACGAAAGCATTGAGGTAATCCATTTTCCTTAGTCAACAAGCGTGACTATAAGTCAGCATGGCAACTTACGAATACGCAATCAAAACATTGATGGATGGTGATGGATTGCCAATGCTTTGTGTTTGGTTACTATTGCAAATAGTTGCCTTGCATTGAAAGTTGCAAGTTCGGATACTTTGTTTTTAGAGCTCTTGTTTGATCTCATTCAAATTTATATAAAAATTGACTCACTTCAATGTTATGTAAACTTGATAAGACAAGCTTATGACCTATTGAGAGATTACATTCAAGTAAAAATTGTCTTCTCATTCGACAGTTGTAATATTGTCTATAGCCCACGTTTAGAACAAAATTACGTTTCGATAAACATAACTTTGTCAAAATAAATAAATTTCAATAAATTCTACCTTACCTCCAATTGTCCATATCTGTTACGC